>VSMD01007451.1:0-128373 GCA_008750895.1 Mirza zaza | reverse complement strand
TACCTGGCTTCTTGGCTGTAATGGTAAATATAGAAGATAGGTACAGTGTGAAAGAATAACAACAAATTCCATGTTGATATGTCATTTCAAATGATCTGAAATCCAAGCCAAGAAACTTAAAAAATTACACATACAGGACTGAAGGTATGGAAAGATAATTAAGCTACAGTAATGTCCCTAGGAGTAGGCAGGTGTTAACAACATGCCCCCATGATAGTGTGTAAAGTGATAGAAGAAGATTCTCAAAGACTAAGCCCTGGGTACGACCAGCACTTAGGTATCTGGAAAGAAGCGGAACATCCAAAGAAATATAAGTAGAAGCTCAAAGAGGGGGAGAAAACTATGGGAAGATCATTGCATGAGAGTGTGTGAGCAAGGTCATGGAATGTCACAGAGAAAGGAGATAATAAAAAAGAACAGAAAATCCATCCAGCAATTGAAAACCAAGGAAGGTGATGGCAATTGTTGCAGGGGCATTTCCAGTGGATTTGTAGGGTTAGAAGCTGAACTTTGGTGGGCTGAGTAACAGGAGACCAAGAACTCAGGACAATAAACATGCACTATGTTTTCGGAAAGGCTGGGTTTGAATGGAGAGGGAAGGACAGTGTGTGGTGATGGCGGTGATGTTGCAATGGCAACTAAAGCTTTTGGTTTCTTTCATGGAGATATATATATAGATAGACATATAGATACACACACACACACATATATCCCTGAAAGATAATTCATATATGTGTGTGTATAATTATGTGTGAATATATATATATATATCTACATACATACATATATATGTGTGTGTGTGTGTGTGTGTGTGTGTATCTTTTGTCCTGGACCACCTTGGGCTCTCCCGTCAGTGCTTTCTTTCCTTGCTGGTTCATTTTATAATCGATTGCTTTCCTCCTTGCACGCCAGCTGGTTTGCCTTGCACTGGAGATCTAATATTCATCAAATGCTCAATCAGCTCTCCGTGGTTGTCTCATTTTACAGGCTGGCAGGCTCGGGCGGTGAGCCGAGGTTAATTGCTGTGCCTGAGTTTACAGTGTAAGTCAGTGGTGACAGTACAATTAGGACTTGTGACCAGCGATTTTCCATGTAATCAACTTGTTCACGACATCGCCTGCCTCCTCCTGCCACGTGCATGCTGATGTGACAGCGTGATAAGTACTCTGATTTGAAACTGTATGATGAAGAAAATTCTAGGATTGCAACAATCTTGTTACGAGAATGCAATACTGAAATACTGAGAGCCACATAATAAAAATTGCATCTTGGAATATTAGGAATTTCTAAGGACATCAGCCCAGGCTGTCACAGCAGATAGCTCTAAAAGTACAACAAGAAGAAGGCCAGAGAGTAAATTGAATTAGACAGAATTTACCCGGAACTACGGCAGATGATATGGATAAGTAGGAGGAGACCAACAAAAGCAGAACCAGATTGTGAATGAGGGGCGGGGAGGGCAGATGGGTGGGAGGCAGGGGCCAGAGCAGCAGCAGTGACAAGTGGCAAACAGAATTAAAAATTTAATAGATACTAAATTGAGTTTGTTCCAGCACACATGTATTTTACAAACTGATCATGACAGCCAGAGTAGTGACAGATTTTCTCTTAACCTTTCAAGAGTCAGTACTTTCCTTTTGTTTTTTTACCTTAATTATTTCTTAAATCAACCTCCCCAAAGAATATACTTGTTTTTGTTCTTTACATAGAATAGATAATACAGATCTTCTAAATATTAAAATTTCCTATCAAAATGCTTATAAGGCTTATAATGCTCAGAAGGTTTATAAGACAAGTTAATGCTTTTCGAATAAAGATCATTTTATGTTCTGAAAAGAAACATTTATTACTGTGGCTTTTAGAAATTCAGAACAATAAGAAAAGCAGGAAATAATAATCTTATAGGACTAGCACAGCTAAATGAAGTGTGGGTGAGTTGTTATTTTTTGGTTGTTTGTTTTAATTTGGCATCCAGAGTTTTATTTTTTAAACCCTTTTTTGAGGTATGACTGCCATATAGAAGCTGTCCGTATGTAATGTGTACACCTTGATGAGTCTGTAGGTAAGTGTACATCAGTAAGACCAGCCCCACATTAAATGCCATAAACATATTCATCATCTCCAGGCTTCCTCCCACCCTCTTTCTTTGTTATTATTATTGTTATTATTCTGTAATAAAAAACACTTAACAAAAGATCTATCCTCTCAGCAATTTTTTAAGCAAAGAGCACATACAGTATCATTAACTAGAGGCAGCATCGCAGTCGAGATTTTTATGCAAATTCAGAATTGTCTACTACACATGAAATTTTGCAAAGGTCTCAATAATTAACTTTCCAAAAGTAAAATCTGCATAGCTTCTAGCTTTATTCCCTTTAGAAGTAATGGAATAGGTCTCCATCAAAGCATAGCTAACAAGATTTGGGGAAAGCCAGTGAGCTCTCCTGTAGGACACAGTTTTGAGGCAAGAGAGAACTGTGGACAACTGCATCCACCGCCAGCCTGACCCAGTGGTTCCTGCCAGACAGCCCTGACTCTGGGACCGTCAGCAGCACCGCTGCCTGCACACTGCCACCCCCACCTCCAGTCGGGGTCACCATGCTACCTCACTTACCTGGCTTTCACAATTAATGAGACTATGTTTTTAAGAACTCACTGCCACTAAGTCTAATTATAATCATTCTAGGCTATGCTCAGAATAAACCTTTCTCATAGGAGCGATCTGGAGGAGGCAAAGGGTACAGGGAACAACAAGGCAGATGATTCATAAGCAGTGTGTGGCTCTTTTTCTCTGGGCAAGGGTCATCATGAAGGGATTAGAATTTCTTTGTTGTCATTTATGCCTAAAATGCAGGGCAGGGGGAAGGGTCAAGCAGAAGCATAATTCTTTAGTTTAATACTGTCTCAGGCCCAGGGATTCAGGTAGCTCTCACCTCCCCGAGGCTGCGCTCACTCATGAAATTATGCACCGTGTCTGTGTAATTGTACGCCCTTCCCCAGGGAGCACATCTGGGGCTCAGCCTCATTTTCTCACGCTGGCACAGTGATCGTAGGGCTTTCTTCTGATGACTTTTGTATGTCCTAAGTGTCACAAAGAATGGCTTTGGGGACAATGTGTAAATGGCCTTAGACTTAAGCTCTCACTTGCTTGTGTGTAATTCTTCCTGGGACCACCTGCTCCTCTGAGAATACACTTCAGATGACCTTGCTCTGATTAGCTCAAAATTCAATTGTGCTGGTTCACTTCTCTTCCTCTCCCAGGAGAGAATAGATTATAATTACAAACCAAGTCCCACTAATTATGGACTTCAGATGCCTGTGAAAATGTTCCTTTATTGTTGGCGTCTAGATTTCTGCTGCCTTGCAAAAAACTGCATTGACTAAACCCCAGTGAAGGGCAGCGGCGGAAAGCGGAAGAGAAAAATACCTTATTTTACACCATCTAGGGAAGCTGCATTAATCTGAAGTTATATAAGCACACGTGTAAAAATGAATAGACACATAATTCCACCAATCTACTTCTTCCTGCAGTTTTACAAAGCTTCGGCCTACCATTTTCATCCAGATAGGTCAGTAGGATAGAGCTGGATTCTGTCCCTTCTACGGCGTAATCCAATGGGATATTTCCATTAACATCCTGGAGGAGGAGGTTGGCTCCAGCCTAGATAAAAAGGAAAATAAATAATATTACATACTGTTAAAAAAGCAGATTAAAAGTTTCACTTCAATCTTAGCTGGGAAAGAGATCCAGAAATAGTTTATGTCAGATAGAAACATGAAGAGTCATGTAGGAAATTACAATTTTTTTTTTAAGACAAGTATGTTAAATAACTTGCAGAGACTCTAAAGTTCTCAAAAGCTTCCACCAACTCTTGCAAGACCTGAGTCCCAGCTACCTCTCCCGTCTTCTATTGCTAAACCTAAAATATCTAATCAGTGTCTGCTAACTCATGCCTCTGTGTGGGCTGCCCTTCTATCTTGTCTTGCTTCTAATGCAATGGAAGTGTCCAATGCTTCAGAGAGTCTAAATGGCAGACTCTTCTATGAACAAGCTGAACTTTGATCTTCCCAATCTATCCTACAAAATCTTCCTGCTCTTTGTTAGCCACAGAATCTCATCTGGGAGCTCTTCGCACACTATCACGTTTTAATAAAGGCTTGTGTTAATGGACCCATGTTGGTTTTCTCTTTTCAGAAATTATTTCCTAACAAAAAGAATCATCTGTAGACGTTAATGTATTGACTAAATTAAATATGGTGATCCTACACCTTTTAGGCTCAAAACGCCCTTCATCAGCCCAGTTCCTCTGAGCATTCCTGTGTCTTGCATTGTCCATTCCAGCTTAAATACAATGATAGCGCTGCTTTCACTTTTAAAAAAATTGGTCACATGAATTGTCACCATTGCTTTACATTCTTAATGAGCTCCGTAAAATCTATCAGGCATGGCTAACAGCTTTTCTCCAAGGGCATGGCATGCACACATACCAATTGTCCAAGATTTCCCAGATACCTCCGGATACAAACTCAGGCCATACAAATGAAAGATTTCCCCTAATCCTTTTACAGAATAGGATTCTGTGTTGCAAATATAACATAGTTCTTATTATATCTGAATTCATAACTTTACATAAAAATGTGATTTATATTCATGATTTTATATATTAACATTTAGGGTTTTGCCTTCTTTTATTCGATATATAAAAAGAGCTTACCTATACTTTTATAAGTCTGCACAAATTTCCAAATAACTACTCCAAACATATTGTAAAAAAAACCCAAAACAAACAAAAAGTAGATTAAAGTGGTGAATATATCATATCTTAATATTTTCATCCAAAATAATTGTATTGCATGCCCTACCATATTGAGTGTCCTATATTACATTTTCTATAATCATATAAAGATACTCCTTTATTTGAACAGAGAAAATCATATATTTCAGATCTTCACTTACCTAAGACAAGCATGTAATTGTAAGGTTTTAAAGACTTTTAATTATCTTTTTAATTTAATTTTAATTACTCTGAGTTTGAAAAAAAAGTTACTTCAGGCATATTTTTAAGTAGACTTTACTAATGATTCCTTTCCTTTAGTCTTCAAACTACAAGAATAAGATTTTACATTCCTACTCAAATATTAGTTGTAAAAGATTCAATTAACAAGAGACAGAACCACAGGGTGTCATTACTGATTTCAATATTAATTGTAAAATCTACTCTCCTAATCAGTGGTGGACAGTATTTCCCAATCTATAAATGCTTCAAGTAAAATCCTATAAATGCCAAACACCTGGGCACAAGGTGACAGTGAACGTAAGTAAGAGTCACATACCATTAATCACAACAAACATAAATAGGAAAGAAACTTGGGGATAAAAGCAGTGATGTACTTGGAAAGAATATTTCCTATGTGTTAAGAAGTGATGAGGCTCTTTTAGGGAAAGTCTAACCCTGAAGCGTGGAGCTGAGTATGTTAGCGGGGCTCATTCACTGAAATTTCCACTCATTAATTGCTCCCTCTTCTGTGCTGCTAAATTACCAGACATCATTCCTGATATAAAAGTCAGCCTTTCTGAGAGTTGATAATTTCCCTGGTTACAGATCAGGTCTTAATCCTCCTTCTGTTCCTAAAACCTACCATCATAGTACCTGGCACATATGAGCTTCTAAAAAATTTTTATTGAAACAAATTGAAAAATAGGGAGTAATAAAGTAAACTGAAAGAAATTATTAAAAATGGAGGCAAAGAATTATCGTTTTTATAACAATACTTTGTAACTAAATTTCCTGACATTTATTTTTAAGGGTTTATAGATATAATTACAATATCACTACACTCATGTATGTTTCCTACCTTCAGTCTTTCCAGATAAGTGATATTTGTGACTTTCTTTCCCCTTCTGTCTTGCTTGCTCTCTTTTTTCTTTCTTGTTTTCTTTCTCTTTCCCTCCTTTCTTTCCTTTCTTTTTCTCTTTCTTTCTGTTTAATTGCAGAAAAAGCAAAAAGCCTACTGAATTAATCACTGGGCAAATTTTCTGTTTATCAGATGTCAGTGATTTCATGACTAATATACCTGGCAGCTCATATTCTTAAATATTTCATAAATAATTACTAAGTTTTCAAAAATTTGAAAAAAAATGTCTTCCTCACTCTCTCTCTAGTTAAACAATATTCAATGTTTCTTAATTTTTTTCTAAACTTTCAGGCAATCATTCTGAACATTGAATTCATGATGGCACACAGTTTTGCTAAACAAAATATAAAACTTAAAATAACGCTTCTGCTGCCACACCTTACACTTAAGCAGAAAGGAAGGACATTTTTTTTTTCCGTATTTGATCCACCAAGGTAATCTGTTCTCAGTGGAATACTTCTGCATTTGAGGGCGAGGAGCTTTGCCTCTGTCAGGAAGTGCAACTCTGAAAATGTTGAAAATGAAAGGAATGATTTCAGGTTCCATTCTGTGCCAGTCATCAATTAACGGTTAATTCCAGATCCACCCTTCTTGGCTGCGCTGTGGTGGTCCTGGTGCTGGGCCCTGGTGCTGGGCCCTGCAAACATTCCTCCTTAGCCGCTGGAGCAGTTTGGGTGCTGTGCGTAAGTGGAGGGCGCAGGTGGCACACGGCAGGAGGAAGGGCTTTCTCCTCTGGGTTCTTGCCCCAAAGCCCAAGGTCTCCTTGTCTCTAGTGCAGGTGTATAGGAGACCCGGTGTGCACATCCTGCAATGAGTTTTTATAACATCCCAACATTAAGTTTCTCTTGTACCCCAGCAAATAGCCTACAGATTAGTTTTGCTGGTCTCCCAGCTAACAGCTTCTCAGCAAATTATGCAGGTATCTCAGTTTCCTGTTTGCCAGCCCTGGCCTGAGGCACCTCCCTGAAGTGTTTTGCCATCTTGTGGGCTGTGGTCACATCCCTCTCCCACGAGGTCTGGCTCTCAGCCTTGGGGAGGGGCCTCTTCCAAGAGGATCTTTTCACTAGGTTGTCTTCCTCAGCCCCAGAAGTAGCATCTGCTCCCACATCTGCTCTTCCTATATTCAGAGTTATCTTGATCACATTTTTTCACTTGTTAATAATTATTAATATTCGTCTTTCTTTTTAAATTTATTGCTGGGATTTCTGGATCCTGCCTGGATGCTAACAGGACACCTTTCATAAACGGGGTGATATCAAGGCACAGACCCTCAGAGATGGGAGAACTGCAAGATTTTACGTGTGTGTGTGTAGGGGGGATATATGGAGATTGCAGTCCTCATCCTGCTGGGCTTGAGCACACAGCAGAGGCCCAAGGCAGTGGGCAATAGGATGTTAGTAACCCATAGCATGTAGTGGCATCACACTTGCAGTTGGATGTCCTTTGGTATAAACTGAAGCAGTGCGTTGGGAGTTAAAGTGGCTGTAGCACTCGACAATTATGGCAGAAATAATGATGACAAAAACAGGTGTGTTATAGATTCCCCCGGGTGCACTGAAAAGCTTACAAAAACAAAAACAAACATAAGCCAAGCCAGCGCCCTTTAACTATAAGCTCCAGTCATAATGAGAACCAGAAAGGTTCTATACAAACCTTAAAAGAATTTTTTCATATTGAGAGCTGATATTGCTGAAAGTCAAATACAGAATTTAATTGTACAAGTTGGTGAATTGCAAATGTCAGTTGGATTCACAGTCTCATCAAACTTTGTATCTGAAAGTTCCCATTAATTGGGATGCAGTAGGATCCAGAAACATGCAGGGGGATATGGTCGGACTCAGACGACACGGACAATAACCACAAACTCTCAATTCACCCTGAGTGTCCCCTGCCAGGGGAAGTAGCTTGCCCTCCTGTGTCTGAGGAGATTCCTTTTTGTTCTTTTGCTTAAAAACTCTGTGATGTACTAGTACAACCTCTGTGGTAAGTAATATGGAGATACCTCATAGAGCTAAAAGTAGAACTACCATTTGATCCAGCAATCCCATTATTGGGTATCTACCCAAAGGAAAAAATACATTCTATAAAAAAGACATCTGCACTAGAATGTTTACAGCAGCAAAATTCACAATTATGAAGATGTGGAAACAGCCCAAGTGCCCATCAATACACGAGTGGATTAATAAAATGTAGTATATGTATACCACGGAGTTCTACTCGGCCACAAAAAACAATGGTGATCTAGCACCTCTTGTATTTTCCTGGATGGAGCTGGACCCTATTCGACTAAGGGAAGTATCCCAAGAATAGAAAAACAAGCACCCATGTGCTCACCAGCAAATTGGTTTTAACTGATCAATACCTATGTGCACATATAGCAATAACATTCACTGGGTGTTGGGCAAGTGGGAGTGGGGAGAAGGGGATGGGTATATTCACACCTAATGGGTGTGCACCATTTGGAGGATGGACATGCTTGAAGCTCTGACTTGGGTGGGGCAAAGGCAATATATGTAGCCTAGACATTTGTATCCCTACAATATGCTGCACTAGAAAGAATAATAACAACAAAAAGAAATACAACTCTGGGATGACCTCACCTAGGACAAGTGCCTTGAAAGAGGAGACTTATTTTCTTCTGGACCCATTATAACCACCTCCTGTTTCTAGATTTATACCTAGAGTGAAATCTCATTATGCTTCAGAGGGAAGTAAATGCTAGGGTAATGAAATAAATGCCAGATGAAGTATCTCACACATCGAGAGCATTGAAAGTTGTGTGTGTGTGTGTGTGTGTGTGTGTATATGTGTGTGTGTGTGTGTGTGTGTGTTGGTATTGTGGTGTGTGTGTTCCCAGCAATGAGTAGCTAGTAAAAAGGCAATAACTACTTAACGTTATCGAGAGAACTGTGAAGGATACAGGAATAGCAAATGTCAGGAGCAGACATTACTTTTGGGGCTGAGGGAGACACTCATGTATACAGATATACATACATACCCGGGGAAATATGTGGACACGAAATCTTAGAACATTAGAAAAACAAAGGCAGAACATGAATTCACAGACATGGATCATTAAAATAGTAGAGATTCCAGATCTAATGTGGGAGATCCTGCAGTTGGGGGGCTATAGGAGCACTGCAGGCGGAAGGGGCTTCTCTCACTGCTCCAGAATGTTCCTTCTTGCTCCAATGGCACTGCTGTCAGAGGGAGGCTTCCTGCTCAAGGTGGGGATCCGGTGGTGCAACCCTCCAGCCAGTTGTGCTGCCGCCCAGAGGGGCCAGATCTCAATCCTGGGGGCTGGCTCTCAGACTTTCCCGTCTGTGCACACTCTCCCTCATCTCTGGAAGAGGGGCTGCTTCCTACACCTGTTGTTCTGTTATTCTTAGTAAGTTTTATGTTCAATGTTCCCTGTTCAAACTACCTTATTCGGTGGACTTTCTGTCTTCTGACTGGACCCTAACTGGTACATACGCATTCACTGGTGTCTTTCTGTTAGAAAATGCATATGGCATAGTGTTTACCGCCAGGCTCTGGAGTTGAATGTTTGTAATTCAATCCCAGGTCCACTGTTTATTACCTCTATGGCCCAGGGTAAATTCCTCAAGGTGTCAATGCCTTGGTTTCCTCACATGTAAAAGCAGGATATAGTAATTATAAACACCACTAGAAAAACCGCACACGTGACACTCTCCTGGTACTTTGCTTGCACCATTCTGAGTGCATGTAGCATATCTTAGATATTGCTGCTGTTAACAAATGTGTTAACCCACACGGTGTTGAGTAAGACTGTGCCTGTGACTCCCTCGAGGCATACACCTCTGCTCTCTACTGCCAGTATGGCTGAGCATTTAAGGGTAGGGTGTGGTTCAGATCTCTGCTCACTCACTTGTCAGGTGGGTGACCCTTATCCTCTCTGCCATTAGTTCCTCCAGCTGAGAAATGGAGATAACAGGATTTTTGCGAAGAGAAAATGGCTTAATGCTGGTAAAGTATTAATAATATAGTACTGGTGCAAGGATAGCTCCATATTAGGCTTTGAATACTAGGACACAGTAGAGCCAGCACAATAGCTAACACAGCCTGCAGAAAATACACACCTTTCCTGATACCAAAACCCAGAAGGTAATCGCTTCTCGGCCTTTTGGCTAAGATCAAGTGTAGTACCAAAACCCAGAAGGGCACTGTAAGTGCCTACTTATAGTATTGGAGTGCTACAAATAGGTAGAGACAAGCACTCATTAAAGTAATAATGCTCCCTTAAGTAATATGTAAAATACTTTAATGCTTGTTGTGTCTATGGTGAAGTACACATGGCTACTCAATAAGTATTTCATAACTATATCAAGGGATGTGTAAGCCAAGGTCAAAAGATCTAGAGCTGGTTCAATAGTGCTAACAACCTCAGGAAAATTCTATGGTAGGTAAGTGGGATCTCTTCATGCCCATCTCTCTATGTAACCTATGCCTCAGTTTCCTTCCTGCTTTCTCCTGGATCCCAGGACTTCCTGATTTGCACTATATACAGAACCCTTTGTTTTGTTTCCATGAAATAAAAACCCATGGTTCCCATGCCCTGTTGTGAAAGAGATGCATTTCCTTAGGAAAACTGGCAGAGATGTTTCACACAATTGTGTAAAATATTTGCATTTGGCAATAATACCTTGACACAAAGGGGCATCTTTAAACCTGGGTGCATAGATTCCTTGGCAGGCTAGAATAAAACGTTTTGGCAAATGGAGCTTTTCATTTCTTAAGTTATAATGCAGTATTTCACACAAGTTCTATAGACAAACCCTGCCCCCTTGAGACTCAGGGGTTCCAAGATGCATTTCTTCTTGGGCTGCAGACATTGATAAGGCATGATAGAGGATGGAGCCAAGCTGATGTGCTTCAAATGCTAGAAAGCAGTCTAGAAGGCTTGATTGACATCTTACACATGCACATATGCAAAGACTGTACTTCTACCCTTTTACATGAATTAATTTTATTTCAAGATTACTTATTTTTGCTGTACTTTAAGATTAATGTGAACACCTCCAATAAGATTCATGGCTGATTTTTATTATCAGTCCGGCTAACTCAGAATTAAATTTGCAATTTTAGTTGTTAATGGATCCCACTGGAACCCAGGAACTGATGAGTTGCAAAGCAAGACATTTCCTCAAAATGTCAGAAGACCTCTATTAAAACCATCAGGAGGGTCTTCTAATTTCTAGTGTACCAAAGGTGATATGACCCTTGGGGTTGGGAATCAGTAGCATTATGTTAGTTCAAGGTATTGTGTTAATTATTATTTAAAGAAACAAAAAACAAAACATTTTGAACTACTCAGGCATATCAAATCAATTACTCAATTTTGTGAAATGAGAAGAAACAATTAAATTCAATTGAAATATCATTCTTGACATTGCCTATTTATAATGAGAATTTAAAAATATATATGTTCTAAAATATAATTTTCCTTCTAAGAGACAAACATGATATTCTTAAACATCTTTGAAAAATGTTCTTTTAACATTTCAAATTTTATGCCTCTGACATATGAGTCAAGTATATAATTTTTCAGCTGTGAATATAAAAGTGAGAGAAAACTGCTCCTGAATTATTGAATGTATTAATTATATTGCTTCTTTGGATACGTGGTTCAATACATTCTGTGCAGAAGGAGAACCAACACTAAACATGCAGTTTGATTTTCTCATGTGTTGGTGTGTGCATGTGATTGCATGCAAGTTGTTTTATCTCAGGGGATGTGAAGCAGGGGAGGTGAGGATTAGACTAGATTTTCAAATATAAAACAAAGATATCAAGCCTGAACTTACTTTTTAATACAGGAATAGTAGTTTTAACAATCACTATGCATTTTCTAAATCTTAAATAATATTTTAAAATAATTGAATGCTACACTGTAGAAAAACATGGATTAAAAAGCAGGTCTATGAAAAGGATACTGAAAGTGAGAAAAACTTCTAGTTTTTCTTAATTCAAGAGAACCAATTTATATTCAGTGCCCTAACAGCCCGAGCCCTAAGAAAGAGTGTGTGTGTGTGTGTGTGTGTGTGTGTGTGTGTGTGTTTGTCTGTATGTGCATGGAATACCTTCTTAATTTACATTTCTACACCTAATCACCAGAGGTGAAATTTCTTATACTGAACAATACAGCTCAACAAAAATGTTATATTTGTACAACATAGACTATAAGGCAAGGCTTTCAGTTTGGCTTCAAAAAAATTAATTACATCATGATTGATTTTCATCAGGGATATAAAATCAATTAATGTTATATATGCAATGCAACAGCAACCCCTTGAATACTTTCTGCATTTGAGGACTGGATAGCTCCTACTGGGGCCCTGAGCACGTTTTCTCTCTCATTATTGAAACTGGAAGTCCACTCAACTTCCAATTTGTACTAAACTATGTTTCAGGAGTACTGGAGATGGAACTGTAATATCATTCCTCTCAAATAGAAATTTTATTTACTGCATGCCAGAGAGCATATGAACCAACAGGTGCACATTTCCTATAAATAAACATTTTGTTGGTTTATGTTATATACAAATTTAATCTCAATAAATATACCTGTCAATTGTTTCATTTAGTAATATTTCTCTAACACATTAATGAAAGTTATCTAATGGCATTTTAATAAACAAAGACCATTTTTTACATGCTAACACATTTTGATAACTTTTTATTTTTACATAATTTCAAATTTACTAAAAGTTGCATGGATAATACAAAAAACTCCTGTATACTTGTTACAGGTTGAATTACATTCCCCCAATAGGATATGTTGAAGCCCTGACTCACAGTGCCTGTGAATGTGACCTTTTTGGAAACAGAGTCATTGCAGATGCAATTAGTTAAATTAAGATGGGGTCACACTGGAGTGGGGTGGATCCTTAATCCAATATGACTGGTATCCTTATAAGAAGAGAGAAATTTGTAGACACAGACACAGAGGGAAGACAGGTGTGTAGGGGTGGAGGCAGAGATTAGAGTGATGCTGTCACAAGCCAAGAAACACCTGGGGCTACTAGGGGCTTGAAAGGGCAAGAAAGGATGCCCCCTAGAGATTGAAGAGGCAGCATGACACTGCAGACACCTTAAATTTGGACTTCTAGCCTCCAAAACTATGAAAGAATAAATTTCTATTGTTTTAAGACACCTAGCTTGTGGTACATTATAATGGCAACCTAAGAAACTAACACAATATCCTTTGCCCAATACAACAGACTGAATGTTTATGTTCCTCCCTAGATTTACATATTAAAACTCCCAAGATGATGGTGTCAGGAGGTGGGATTTTGGGGAGACGATCAGGTGATGAGGGTGGAGCTCTTGTGGTTGGGATTAGTGCCTTTTTAAAAGAGACCTTAGAGAGCTCCCTGGCCCCTTCCACCATGTAAAGATGTAGTGAGAAGACAGCCATCTATAAACCAGGAAGGAGCCCTCCCCAGACACTGAATCCGCTAGCATGTGGATCTTGGACTTCTGACCTTCAGAACTGTGAGAAATAAATTTCTGTTGTACATAGGCTACTCAGTTTATAGTATGCTGTTGTAGCAGACTGAACAGACTAAGACATCCAAACTCACCAATTATTTATAATTTTATCCTATTTTTGCGCATGCCTTCTCTCTTCTTTTCTCCTCTCTCTCTCTCTTTCATTTATTTTTTAGAATTACTTGAATGTGAGTTACAGGCAACATGCTTCTGTATCCCTAAATATTTTAGTATGCATTTCATAAGAACAAGGATATTCTTTTATATAACAATTATCAAAATCAGAAAATTCAACACTAAAAATTTTACTACCTAAATCACACTTAATATTAACATTTCATAATTTTTTCCCAGAATATCCTTCATATTGGATAGCACTTTTTCCCATGGCTTAGGATATAATCCAGGATCACCCATTGCATTTAGAAGTCCTTTCTCTTTATCTTCTTCAACACTACATACCTATCAGAATTGCCAATATCCAGAACACTGATAACACCAAATGCTGGGGTGGATACGGAGCAACAGAAGCTCTCTTTCATTGGTGGTGGGAATGCAAAATGGTACAGCCACTTTGGAAGACAGTTTGGCAACTTCTTACCATGTGATCCAGCAATTGTGCCCCTTGGTATCCACCCAAAGGATTTGAAAACTTATGTCCACACTAAAACCTCCACACAGATATTTATAGCAGCTATCTTCATAACTGCTAAAACTTGTAAGCAATCAAGATGTCCTTCAGCAGGTGAATGAACAAATAAACTGTGGTGCATTCAGATATTGTAATGTTATTTGGAGCTATAAAAAATGAGCTATCAAGCCATGAAAGGATATGAAGGAACCTTATACGCATAATACCCAGTAAAAGATGCCAATCTGAAGAGACTACATGCTGTATGATTCCAGCTACATGACTTCGTGGGAAAGACAAAATGCTGGAGACAGTGGAAAGATCAGCGATTGCCAGAAGCTAGGGCGTGGGTCAACAGGAAGAGCACAGAGGATTTTTAGGCCAGTGAAAACGACTCTGTATGTTCCTATAATGGTGGATACATGTCATAATATATTTGTCCAAACCCATAGAATGTACAGCACCGAGAGCACCCTAATGTGAACTATGGACTTTGAGTGACAACAATGTGTCAATGTAGGTTCATCAATTGTAACAAATGCACCACTGTGGGGGAGGGTGTGGATAATGGGGGAGGCTGTGTCTGGTGGGGAGGGGCCATGTGGGAAATCTTCCTCTCAAGTTGGCTGTGAACCTAACATTCTAAAAATGTTTTTAAAATAAAATGCTGGCATCAAACATGATTGGAAAAGTAGAAAATAAGGCCAATAAATAGATGTCTTATGCTTTTGATTATAGATGGTTTCTCTTCTTTCCATAGAAAATTCTGTATTTATGTGATAGTAGAAAAAACAAAAGATTATCTCTTCCTAAAAATGTAATATATATATATACCTCGATATTGATGATTTTAGGCAGAAAATGTGCTTTTAGCATATTGCAAGTTTTTATGTTAATACCACAGAGAATTGTGTTGTGATACCAGAGACTGCCTCAACCATTTCCCATGATCTACAAGTGTCCACAATATCTAGACCTAAACCTGTCTTCAAATCATCCTTTCCACCTGCTCATAGGTCACTCTGCCCTGGAGACACTGTTAGTAACTAATGGAAATGGTCTCCAACTAGTAGACGACCAAGGCTCTCGCTGTAGGTTGATCTCATCACATTATGATGTATAATAATTGCCACAATGTGAGAAAAGGACTTTATATTAGAATTTATGTTGAAATCAATTCTTATTTTCTCATTCAGGCTCTCCAACATCAATGACTCCATTTTCCTACATGCATCCCACCAAAGGGAGTTATGAAGATAACTCTTAGCTTTAATATACAAAGTGGAAAATGAAGGCAATTCTCATCAGAAGGAAAGATGAGACAGTTTGGAAGATATTGCTGATGAGGAACCCATTAATTTTTAAAAGGTATGAATGCCTCATAATTTAGAAACATACAGATTAGAAAACCTTGCATTTCATATATTTTACAGAAAGGGTAGAAAATTTGCCACTTTAATAATAATTTAATTTTATAGAAATATTGTTTCTTAAAAGCTTTTAAAATTATTAAGTTAGTAGTTATATTTTAAATTAAATTTTAAAAATAGGACAAAGAAAATTAATTTATAATCTCTCCATTCAGAGTATGACACTGTTAATATTTCTATAGGTTTAATTTTATGTGTACAGTAGTTGATATATACATCTATTAAATGAATGCATTTATTGAAAATTAATTGAGAATATAACATGCTTACAGTGTTATATCCTCACTTTTTGTTTAATAGTTAATCATGAACAATTTCCTTCCTATGTCATTAAATAGTACCTAAATGAGTACATCATAATCCATTATATTTATACGCAAAATCATTTAACAATTTTATTGTCATATATTGATTTTTACATATCACTATTATAAATGACACTACTGTCCGTAAATCTAGGCAACATTTCCCTTTATTCCTGTATAAAAGATTCCCATAACTGGAATTACTATTACACCAGATATTATACAATTATTAAGGTGCTTAATATAATTTGCTTAAGCGCTTTAGTGTGTCCGTTTCACTGAATTAATAAACCAACTAGTTATTTAGGCCTCAAATAAAGAAATTATTGATTTCTCTTCTCACTTGCTTCACTCATCAAATCAATTAACAAGTTTTGCCAACTGTTTCCTTCATGATGTATCACAATCTGACCATTCTCACCATCTCTTTTTCTAGCCTCTTATTTTGGAACCATCCTGTCTTGCTCAGATTTCTCTAGCCACCTTCTAACTGGTTTACCTGGTCCTACTTTATCAAAACCACCACCTCACCTCAAAATTGTATGAAGCGTCGATTCTTCACAGCATAGCCAGAGAGATTTTTAAGATACACACTTTCCATTGCCTGACTTTCGTCTTCAAAATCTCCAGCGTATCCCAGAATAAAAGCTCATCATCCCTTTCCCTTGATACCTAAGTGCCCACGTGGATCCAACCTTCTGCCCTCAATTCTCTCACCAACTTCATTATTTCATCTCCCTCCAGCTCAGTCTGCTCTAGCCACACAAGTCTTCTCACTGTCACTCAGACATGTCTGCTCCCCTCTGCTTCATGCCTGTGTTCCCTCTCCCTGGACCACCTCCTGTCCCCAAGGGCTTCTTGGAATGGCCCGTTCCTTTACTGCCTTCTTTCTAGAATCACTTATCTAAAAGTTCTCTTCTCCTATACTTGGTCACTTTTGGTTATCTTACTCTGTTCTCATTTTCTCACAGTGATTGTTACCATCCAGTGTTTTAAGCACACACATATTTACTAACTGACAATATCCCCTCCTGGATTGCAAGTTCCATGACAGAAAATCCTTTAATTCTGCTGTAGATACAGGATCTAAAACAGTGCCTAAATACTGTGGGTACTGAGGAAATAATTGCACATGAATAAATTAATTATAAATAACATTAAATAAGAAATATATGTATACTCACTGACAGTTTAATATGTTAGAACATTCTTAGCAGTTTTAATTCTAGGATGAGCTACCCATTTCTTAACGTGCTTATGGCTATTTGTATTTCTTCTTTAATAAATAATTTTTTAAGTGCTTTGATATTTAGAAATTCTGGTTGTGTTTTTTGTTTATATTAAAATACACTTGTCAATTTTTAACTCGAATTCTTAGGCGCAAAGAAATGAAAGTCTAAAAAAACCAACCTATTTGGAAAGCAATGTGTTCAGGCATGGTAAACCATAAAACTCTAATATAATAACTTCATTTTTATTATATTTTCCTCAAACATAACAACCAAATGCATCACATGAATTGTTTTATTTGAATTGATTTCAAAATCTATACTGAAAAATATTTTATGATCTTTCTCTGTCTGATAACGTTTAGGAGCATGTTAGCGTATTAAAATGTCTCAGAAGGCCCTGCACTTAAAAAAAAAGAAAAGCTCAAGATTCTCTAAAATATTTTCGAGTTAATTTGACCAAAAATACCCTGTGCTTTGGAAATATGATAATATTCAGTGTTAAACTATTCACGATGTTGCATATGAAACAATAAAAGTTGCTATACTATAAGAAATGCATACCCCAAAGAAAGAAACAGATATTTAGATAAGAATAAGAAGTCTAATTGGGATCTTATGAAGAAGCATCCCATAAAAGTTTAATCTTGTATTTTCTACTACCTCGCATTTATTAAGATACAAAGCTTGGTGAAATTATTAGAAAATTGGGCCAGGCACAGTGGCTCATGCCTGTAATCCTAGCACTCTGGGAGGCCGAGGCGGGCGGATTGCTTGAAGTCAGGAGTTCGAAACCAGCCTGAGCAAGAGCGAGACCCTGTCTCTACTATAAATAGAAAGAAATTAATTGGCCAACTAACATATATAGAAAAAATTAGCCGGGCATGGTGGCACATGCCTGTAGTCCCAGCTACTCAGGAGGCTGAGGCAGCAGGACTGCTCAAGCCCAGGAGTTTGAGGTTGCTGTGAGCTAGGCTGATGCCACGGCACTCACTCTAGCCTGGACAACAAAGTGAGACTCTGTCTCAAAAAAAAAAAAAAAAAAAAGAAAGAAAGAAAATTGAATAGTAGAACTAAGAAAGCAGCATAATAGGGATGCAAAGGAGCAGAGGAGTGTTTGAGTCAGAGGTAGTAAGAAAAGATGCTAATAAACAGGAGAAAAAGGGAAGAAAATTCCACATGGCATAATGAAAAGAAATGGGGTTGAGAGTCGGAGAAGCCTGGAGAATCCAGGTGCACTACTCATGGTGATCAAGGGCAAATCGCTTAATTCTACTCTTTTGCAAAATGGAGACAAGTGTGAAGAGTTCATGTATATTACAGGGAATTGTCTGTCAGTATAAGCCTATAAAGTACGCAGCTCAGTGCTTGGCATACAGTTGGCACTCAATAAATTGTAGCTATACCAACAAAACTAGCGAGAAGGAAAAGAATACCATATTGAAATGCACGCAAAGAAGAACAAATATATTACACCGCCCATTCATCTCTGCTTTCACAGTTTGGAACTAAGTTTAAGAATCCAAATTCTGAAAAGCACGTGATAGAATAAAACAGGAAGAGAGAATGGGAAGGGCGTTCAGCCCAGAGCTCCATGAAATGTCAAAGACTTAGATTTGGGTTGATTACCTTCTTCCCTTCACTCTTACCTTACAATGTATTTAACAAAACCAGCAATGGGAAAACAAAATAATTTTTGTTAAAGGCAAGAAATGCTTATAAATGTTATTCCCAAAATACTGAGGTCCAGCTATGGTAAAAGTTTCTACTGTAGCATTTATAGCAGATCAGAACAAATAACAGAATGCCCTTGATCACTATTCTCATTGGAAAAGAAAGAAGCATGCCCTGTAATGTGTAAGAGAGCCCTTTAGGAATCTGCCTCCTAAAAGCTACCCAGATAGAACAATGACAAAACGTATATATGGGTGTTTAAGTGGAAACCTGCAGGTCTCCAAAGTATATCCAATTCTTTTTTTTCTAAGAAATTTACTATTTAGTTTTTTAAAAAGTGTATCTCAGCTAGTGTCCCAGGAAAATGCTACAGAGCTTTATTGCTTACAACCAAATCTATGAGAATGAAAAGAGCAGCTTT
This sequence comes from Mirza zaza, assembly GCA_008750895.1. Classification (NCBI taxonomy): domain Eukaryota; kingdom Metazoa; phylum Chordata; class Mammalia; order Primates; family Cheirogaleidae; genus Mirza; species Mirza zaza. The sequence goes on along the minus strand of VSMD01007451.1, from coordinate 109,255 downwards.
TTTCACAATTCTGCCTTTATCTTCAAAATCTAAAGAACCGCTAAACCTTCAAATGAATTAGGCCAAACTCAGCAGACTGTTTTCATAAAAAGACAAGCAAACAAACTCATAGGAGTTATTTAAAAAAAAATCCTTAAAAAAGATCTTTAGGTAACGACCCAAGAGAGCAAGCAAAGGCAGTCAGGAATAACAGATGCACGACCTACTCCTATGCCCTGTGTCACTTTCCATCCTTTATTGCTGTTGAAATAGGCAATTGGCAGGAATGCCATTTTATAACGATCATTCAGAAAGCAACCCCTCAACTCCCTGTTCTGAAATATTGAAGCCATTAAGTGGAACTGGTGAAGAAACTGTTAAACCTCACTATCGCTATGCAAAGCCATTGAGTGGCAACCTCTTTTCCTAAGGTTAAGCTGACATGTGACAGTTGAAAGCCCTGTGGCAGTCAGGGAGAGGCTGCCAGGTAGGTTGTTACCCCCAAAAACCAGGAAGGGTGAATTACTCTTGACGAACACCAGTGAAAGGGGCTGAGAAAGGACCTGATGTCTTGGGACAGACTCTTTTATACTTGAGTCAAATCAACCGGAGACCTGCTGAGCTTCCATTTGCCTGAGACATGGAAACTTGTAGGACGAGAGTAGAAGATTCAAATATCTTTTGTCTCAAGCCCAGACTTCGCACAGTTTTCCATTATTTACTCAAAGAGAGAAAACTAGAAGCACATAATCTTCCTTTGGATTCTGAATTTTTTGGCAGATAACATAGAAGGCAATACAGTTGGTGAATCCATTTATTCATTAAGGAACTATATACTTAGCCCTTATTATGTTTAAGGGCTTTGAGGTGTTAATGATTACAAATTTTTACTGTAATAAAAATTTATAATCTTTATTACAACCATGTAAAATTTTATAGTAATTGAATCATATTTGAACACATTTTTATAGTTCCCCTTTGTGAACTTCCTGAGGTCAGTAATTATTACTTTTGGAACATGAATATGTATACATAACACTGCTGCCATGCTAAATAATAATATAAAATATGTAAGAAAGACAAGGTAATCATAGAATTCTAAGTGACTAGGACAAAAGTAGCAAAAATAGTCACACTATAAGACTCCATGTATTGATATGATGAAAGTTTGATTTGATGGTAAGGGGAGGTTGGGCTCATGGACAAAGTACAATATGTGTCTCTGACGGGGCTTGGAGGCTTATCAATAGAAAGCCTAAGCCCCATCTTCTACACTGAAGAGGAAAAGTCAAGGTGTGGCAATATGAACACAATTACTATGTATAGAAATGTATATAAAAACCAGAAGAACAATATTGAAAGTCATTGTACCCAGAAAGAAAAATCAGAAGGGAAGTGCTGAGTGAAGTGTTTGTTGCTGTCCTCCAACAAGCCCTACAAATGATCTTTCTTTTTAAAATGTGAGTATGTATGACAGATAAAAATCTAAAGTGAAAAGAAATAATGGCATGTGTAAAAATGCTTAGGTCATGAGACATTTATGGCCATAACAATAAAAAATGTAATAATAATGTAGTAAAATTAGAGAAAAATAGTGAAAATTTATACAAAATGCCTAAAATAAGAGGATACTTAATGGTATTTATATGATGCAACTGCATGGCATTAAAAACCATGTCATAGAAGAGCATTTTAAGGCCTGGAGAAGTGCACAAAACTTGTATAAAAGATAGGCTACCCAAATAGATGCATGGTATATAATTTTTGTATGATTTTCCTATGTGTATGGAAGACAGAGAGGGGAGAGAGATTGATAAAAAGATTCAGTTATTATATCATGGAATTATTTGTGACTTTCAATTTTATTTTTATCTTTTATAGTTGTAGGTATCTTCGAATTTTCTATAATAAACATGTGTGTATTGCAAAAATATTTTTCAAAATAAACAATGAACAAAACTGTGATAAAAGGTGAAAGCATGTCACCATTCTGTTGTGTCTATAACAAGTTTCAAATCTATTAAATTCAAAGGTGAGGAGTAAAACTTTAGACAAGTTAATGATTGTCAGGGGAGCTAGCTTGAGTGACATTTCAATCAATTAGTGGTCAGAATATAATTAAAGGTCAAACAACCAATTATAAGATACAATTACACAAGGAAGCCTATTGAGTAAGTGTTTCCGAGAAAGAGCTAAGAAAAGAAATCACGGTTGCAGGGTTTGTAAAGAACCCCATATGGTGAGGGTGAATTCAAGGTAATTTGAAGTCACTCATATCAAGTTTCCTATGAAGCCAGCCATTTCCCCTCCTACTATGGCTTTGTGTGCGCCACACACAGGTATTTAGTAAATATTTATTGACTAACGCCTTGCATGAAGCCAGCCAGTGCCTCCTACCTCATTTATCATGGATTTAATTATTCCCCAATAGCAGTGTATTTACTCTGCTTTTTAAAAAGCATATTTTGCTACTTGGAACTCTTCATCTCTGCTCTGAGAAAATACAGCTTTTTCTGGGTCTGTTTAAAGGAAGGGAAAGAATGGGCAGTTGCTATTTTCTGTCTCTTAATGTCTTGTACTAATGTCCTGAATGTGCAATTTACCTCTAGTGTATTATGGCCCCAGAATCTAGATTTTTTTTCCTTTCTTCAGTCTAAAACATTCTATTCCTGTTCTAGTGTTTCCCACAGTCATAGTTATATACATATGAAGGGGAAACCACAAAAAGTTTAATTTGTCTCTACATTTGAGCTAAGGATGCAGTTTGCAACTTTCCCAGAGTCTGTGTTTCCATGCTGGAGTGACCAGCTTCTCCTGTAATTACAGTGTTTTTATTTCCACAAGGAATTCTCAAAGCATTTCCTCTTGACTTTCATGACAATACAAGCTTCTGGTTTTCCTTCTAAATCTGGTTTCTCTCTGCCAGTCTTCTTTGCAGCCTCCTGTTTCTCTAAAAATCTCTTAATTGGTTTACTTTGGACCCTCTTTTAAATGTTCTTTCTTTTTTCAGGCTTCGTATTTTCAGCGGGTTTATCTGATTTACTCCAAGGCTTCTGTTACTATATATGCAAACACAACTTTTCTCTCTCCTGAGTTCTGGGATCAACTGCTTCCTAGACTTCTTCAGGTGCATATCTTCTAGGGACCCTGACCATAGGTCATTAAATATGAAAGGTCCAATTTCAAATCAAAGGTGTAATTTATTATATCTCAAACAAGAAGCAGTACAATTAATCAAAGTATGCACCTACACTATTGACATAGTTTTGTCATCTTAATGGTAGCTTGTTTTTGCCAGCAGCAAAGAAGCCTAGAGAGTGAATGGCAATGACAATGCAAAATGGATTTTCCACAGCTTGTTGAGAATTGAATATTTTTCCTTGCAAGAAGTGGTCCAAAGCCTGGAGAAAGTGGTAGTCAGCTGGTGCAAGGTCTGATGAATATGGTGGATGACAAAGAATTTCCAAGTCCAGCTTCTGCAGTTTTAGCAGCACTGCTTGTGTGATGTGGTCAAGTGTTGTGTTGCAAGAGGATTGGCCTGTCTCTATTGACCAATCTCAGTTCCTTAATAGCAAGCATCCTCATCATTTCATCCACTTGGTTGTAACAGACATCTGCTGTAATTGAGTGACCAGGTTTCATGAAGCTGTAGTGGATAATACCAGCACTGGATTACCAAACAGACACCATTAGCTTTTCTTTTTTGACAAATATTCATTTTTTGTTGTTTTTTTTGGGGGGGAGGTTGTTTTTATTTTTTTGAGACAGTGTCTCACTCTGTTGCCCAGGCTAGAGTGCCATGGCATCAGCCTAGCTCACAGCAACCTCTAACTCCTGGGCTCAAGCAGTCCTTCTGCCTCAGCCTCCCAAGTAGCTGGGACTACAGGCATGTGCCACCATGCCTGGCTAATTTTTTCTATATATTTTTAGCTGTCCAGCTAATTTCTTTCTATTTATGGTAGAAACGGGGTCTTGTTTTTACTCAGGCTAGTCTCGAACTCCTGAGCTCAAACAATCCTCCCACTTTGGCCTCCCAGAGTGCTAGGATTACAGGTGTGAACCACCACACCTGGCTCAATATTCAGTTTCAGATTGTGTTTCGGCATTTCAATTTTATCCAACCATTGTGCTCAAAGCTTGGGATCGTCAATCATATGTAATAATATGGTATAGAAATGGTCCACCTTTATGGTGTGACGGCAAAGAAAAGGGAGCATTGAGATGATTTTTCTTTTGCCATTTATTTAATGCATGTAGTACCCAACTACCCAGCTTTTTTACCTTGTCAATTTGTTTTAAATGGTCTAATATTGTTGGAATAGTAATGTCAAACCTTATTAATTTATGTGTAGGATGAGATGAATTCGCTTCCACTACAGTTTTTAGTTTATCATTATCCACCTTGGTTTCAGGTTGCCCACATGGTTCATTTTTAAGATTAAAATTACCAGAATAGAACTTTTCAAACCATCAATGTAGTGTGTGTTCATTAGTCACATCCTTTCCAAACGCTTTGTTGATATTTTGACCTGTCTGTGTTGTATTGGTTTTACAATGGAACTCATATTTGAAAATAATACAAATTTTTTATTTATCTATGGCTGTAGAAAAATTGTTTTAAAAAGATTTGAAAGATAATCACAAGTTAAAATGTGTGTTTGAAATAATGAAGATGTACCTTCACAATAAAAATAAAACAAGAAGTGTCAAAGTGAAATGTCACAGATATAAATGTCAAACTTAGTACTTAAGGAACTAGGACATTTAATACTTAACAACCTAATATATTCTGCAAGAAACTCATGGCCCTCTCACCTAAAAATATTTCTTTACTGGTGTTTGCTTTCTTGGTAAGCTGTACCATTGCTCCTGATTTCCCAAACACAAAAAGCTGAGAGTCATTCTTGACTTGACTTGAGTCATTCTTAAGCCATTCCTTCTTTAACACCTACATAAAAATAATCAACATAACTATTCATTTGTCTTTCAAAAATATATCACCAATATTTTGTGTATTTCCTTTACTACCACTGGAAACACTACAATCACTTTGCAAGGTGACATGCAATGTTCTTGCCAGGACAGTACTTCCACCATGCCCTCTGCAATCTTATGCACACACTGCCCAGGCTCTGTCACCCTAGTTCCAGGAGCTTTCGTGGTTTTCGGTCTGTTTATCCCATCACAGAACTCACTAGAGGCTAATATTTTATTCATGGCATGCATAAAATATTTATATAAATACATCAGTGATTATATAATAATAAACAAATTAGAGTCCCACACAAGATTATCAATGTTAAAAGCAGAGCCCATGTTTCCTTGTTGCTCCTGCAGTACCACCAGCTAGCAGAGCTCCCGGCACACAGCAAAACCTCAGTAATGAATGTGTTAAATAAATGAATTAATTAAAGAATTCCTCTCATAATTTAATCGGAGATATCTGTGAAATAATATTTCCATGATTATACTGAGTTTGAGAGGAAGATTTGTGACATAATATGTATTATGGACTGATCTCTTATTCTAAAATATTAATTGGATTTTGTGCTAATTCAGAGCACAGTATTTCTGAAAAGCAGGTAAATTTGACTGCCCTGGGAAAGGGTTAAATCCACAGGAAGTACAGACCACTGCAGAACTAATCTATCTATGATATTCTGGTAGCTGAAGATGTGGGTTCTTCTCCAAATCTAGCTCCTAATCATGGTTTTACCTGGGACAGTTCAAGTCACTCTTTAAATGATATAATGTGACAAAATTCTTGACAAACTCTAAAATTCCGGAATTCTATTTTATTTTTTGAGGTCTTGTTTTGTATTTTATTATCTGCTATTCTCATATGAGGCTGCAGAAGTGGTATAATAAGTATAAGGCAAAGAAGCTACCTTAGAGATGTTTACACTTTACCTGAAGAGTAGTTAAATTTACAAAATAATCCACATCCGTGCCAACCAGCATAAGGAAGTAACAGTTACAGAGAGCTGGTAGAGGTGGAAACAAATGTGAACTTGGCAAACAGACAAAGCCCCGGTGAATCATAGCCCTGAAATTTCGCTAGCTGGGTAAACTTGGGCAATAATAACAAGGTTGGATGTTTCACTTTGAGGTGACACTGAATTGGATGCACCCTTAAAACGTGGTGGTGGTGGTGTTGCTGCTGTTATTTTCCTGTTGTGGTGATCCTTCATAAATTTTTCCTAATCTCACTTTGAAACTCTCAAACATGCTACCCTATGTTTTCACCACTTATTAAACTCTATTCACAGGTGCTAGCAGAAATGACAACCCTCATAATGAAGTGTTCTTTCTCCTCGCCCTAGCTTCACTAATAACTCTTATCGGTCTTTAGTTGCATTTTACAGTGCACTATATTTGTGAGAAAGTTAATTTTTCTTAACATATCCATGGCCAAATATGTTTGAGAAGCTTTGTCTATTCTATGTCCCTCTCAGGACTTCATAAAGCCTCCTAACATGCTGACCTCTCTGTGTTGAGAAGGGTCAGGATAAGATGGGGACTATCTTATCTGAGTATTCTGGGCAATGCTGAGCTCAACAAGCAAGTTCCAGGCACAGTCTGTGAAGGTCGTCTTAGGGTGCAATTGGCCCAGAGATGCCTTGAAACCATTTTCTCTACTGCCTCTTTTATTTACTAATTTAGCTAAGTGTCTTCCACAGATGAATGGATAAAAAAGATGTGCTATGTGAATGCAGTGGAATATTACTCAGCCATATAAAAGAATGAAATCCTGTCATTTGCCACAACATGGAAAGAACAGGAGGCCATTACATTAAGTGAAATAAACTAAGCACGGAAAGACAAATATCGCATGTTCTCACTCATATGTGGGAACTAAAAAAGTGGATCTCATGGAGGTGGAGAGTAGAATGACAGTTATCAGAGGCTAGAGAGTAGGAGGGGTATAAGGAATGGGTAGTTAATGGGTAAAAACATAGAGTTAGATAGAAGGAATAACTTCTAATGTTCCGCAGCACAACAGGGTGACTATAGTTAATAATAATTTATTATACATTTCAAAATAGCTAAAAAACAAGAATTGGAATGTTCCCAAGACAAAGAAATGATAAATGTTTAAGGTGATGGATATTCCAATTACCCTGATGTGATCATTACATATTTTATGCTTGTATTAGAATATCACACGAAGCCCATAAATAAATACAATTATTATTTTTCAATAAAAAATTAATTTAAAAACCTAGGGCAGGGGATAACCGCCTCCCTGTGGATGAAGGTGGAAGGGCAGGGCAGGTAGGTGTCAGAACTGAGGAAGCACTTCCAGAATCTACGATTGCTGATTCTGAGAAACAGTTAAAGGGTGAAAAAGCAGCAGTTTAGGTTGGGCCTATTTCTCACAGCTCCTTAAAGGAACTATTGCTATATGGTGGAAATCTTACAGCTATTTCGTGTTTTGTCTTGTGTTTCCTGGCAAAGTTATCTTATTTCTGTCACGAACCACATAGTCATACTGATAATACTATCAAATGCCTCCTTTGATTCTGTTATTTTTAAAAATTAAAATTACAGATATATTCCATATTTGCTTCTTCTTGAATGACAGAAAATCCTTCACGATAACTTTTCTTTTTCTAGCATCATTCTGGTATTTTTAAAAATGTACTTTCTGAGCCCCCCAAAATTACCTCTTACAAGAAGTATTCTTTATTCAAGAGTACATTCTCACCTGGCTTATGGTCTGTAAAGTTCTAACCTAAAGTCTGTACTAAAAGTCCTCAATTATCACAGGTAGTACAAGCACTTTTAATACCACATGTTCTCACCCCACCATGGGAGCTAAAAAAGTGGATCTCATGGAGGTACAGAGTAGAATGATATGAGAGGCTTGGGGTGGGGACGGGTTGGTTAATGGGTATAAAGATACAGTTAGAGAGAATGAATAAGTTCTAGTGTTTGATAGGGCAGCAGGGAGATCATAGTTAACAATAACTCATTGTATATTTCAAAATAGCCAGAAGACAAGAATTGGAAAGCTCCCAACCCAGAGAAAAGATAAATGTATGAGGTGATGGGCATCCCAATCACACAGATTTGATCATTACACATTATATACATGTATGCCCCCCCCAAATAAGTACAATTATTATATCTCACTTTAACAAAAGAAGTATAAGCACTTTTTTCCTGCCCAATTATTCCCAAAGTAAGTTTTCTATTATTTCTATATGCCTACAGCAGGCTAAGTGAGTTGAATTTAAATACGTCCTAGTTTTATCACACTCTGCTCACTTCATTTCCTTCATGTGACACTCTCACATTTTCTATCTCAGTTTCCAGGTAATAGCAATTGCTACATTTCTCTCGAGTCATGTCTTAACTTGCCAATGATTTAACAAACAGTACCCATGCCAACAAGGCGAAATATAAAAAATAGGGGGAAAGTAGTAAGTTTAGCAGAATAATGTGCGTGTTTTGTGAAAGTCAGTTCTTCCCCAGTGTCATAAAAGCAACTAATGCATGTTTACATTTTAACCTAGAATTCTGAAATTATGTTGAAATATGTGCTGGAGTTAAATAGTTCTTAAAGTAGAATTCTTCAGAAGGTTGAGACATTACTTTGTTTTTTTTAACAGACTATGATCATTAAAAGAAGATATTCTACGAAACCTATTTGAAAGTGATTTTCATTTGGCAAGTCCTGGCTCAAGCTTTTAATATTAAATTATGAAAAAGTATATATTTCATAATATACTCATTGAAAATGATAAAATAGCTAATGTATATATTATGTAATATCAAATTTCTATTAATATTAATATATACAAATGTGGCAGTTGTAATATATATAATATTGAAGAAGAAATAGAATGTCAAGAATTCTAAAAGGAAAAAAGATATTACATTAAAACATAGATCACAAATGTATACTATTCTGGGTCTGATATTTCTGAGTCTCCTCCAAAGAAGTGCATTTTTGGAAATATTTGAGTATTATAATATGCTTTTCAAGTATGGTTTAAAGATTGAATCTTTCTTTAATTTAAATGTGTATAAATTTTCGATTTTGTGGAGCTTGATACATTAACAAACTTCCTACTCCACTCCCCAGGATGAGTTCTGAATTGAATAAAATATACACTGTCATCCTCATCTAACAGCTAGTATGATAGCAAGATCTGTTCTTCTAATGGAGTCAAAAGATGAAAGAGTGAGCAGTGATGACTGAAATCGAAAGACCGACATTTCTCCATCTGCTTATGCACATGGGAATGACTTGCTCCTTTTCTCTTCTCTTTAGCTGAAAAGGTTGTATGAAAACCAAATAATATCAGAACTGAGCAGTCTTGACAACAGTGATTTCTTACAGAAGTGATTCAGTAAAAGTCATTGCTGGTAAACTATGCTCTTAAAACAAGCTTCTACCTAGGGGACAGACACCTGAGACACCTCTGCATGTGACAACTGTCATTGACTTACAGGAAACAAAATTGAGAAACATACCATTCAAACCAAAAAAGAACTGACAGTAAAGTGTCTTTGTGGGTTCCAGCTGCTGTAACAAAGAATCTTAGAATGGGTGGCTTATATACAACAGAAATTTACTTCTCACAGTTCTGGAGGCTGAGTCATCCAAGACCAAGGTGACAGCAGATTCAGTGTCTGGTGAGGGCATGCTTTCTGGTTCATATGTGGCATCTTCCTGCTACAGCCTCACATGGTGGAAAGGGCTGGCCAGGCTGTAGTCTCCACACAAGAACACTGATCTGAATCATGAGGCTTCCATCTTCAGGACTTAATCACTGCTCCAAAGGCCTCACCTCTGAATACTGTCATCTTAGATGTTAGAATTTCAATATATCAATTTTGGAGGGCACAAACTTCCAGACCATAGCATCAAAGCATTGAATCACCTATATGTTAGCAAGACTCTGGAATGTGTCATTTCCCTGTATTAAGTAGCTATGTGGTCTGATGGTACAATGAATATATAAGTAGTAATAAATAAAACAATGAAATGTAATTGTACTTTAAAATTAGCTTTAACATGAAAACAATTTTTTCAAGTGTGACTTTAAGACTTTAGATGACAGGTATTTCTGATCTATCTATACCTTAAAACCATCAATAATGTGTTAATGAACTCCTATTACAAATATTTTCCCACATTAGAAGTGAAACATTCATTTAGATAACTCAAATATCAAAATTTCAAAGCACTGCTCACATGTTGAATTGATCACAGATATAATATGCTTGGAAGTATGTAAATATATTTCTCTCAGAATTTTGTTGTCAATAAATATTCCATTAAAATGCTTTCATTTTGTGAGCCATGCTAAATTATAAATTTTTGTCAATAGGTAGAATGTATACTTTTAATGGGGAGGGGCATTCTTCTGGTGAAAACAGGAAAACCAGCTAGACAAATTCTAAAAGAGCTGTAACACTAGAAAATATCTTTTAAATTACAGGTTCCTGAGAACACTTGAAGTTAATATTAAAACTTAAATTTATTCTCATTTATGGTGATCACTGTTTTAGAAATTTGCAAGAATAAAGCAACTGTTGTGACTTTCTGTTTCAACAATCTTATCATAACTTTAAGAATAAATGAAGGACTATTAAATACATTTCAATACAGCCTTGCAAGTTGTCATATTAGCCCATCCCATAGAGTGACTGGGTTGCAAAACAGTATGGATACCATAATATCAGCCTTATAAAATTATCTATCGAATATCTGATGGTTAATTTTAATGTGTCAACTTGACTGGGCTAAGGGATGCCAAGATAGATGGCAAAACATTATTTTCTGAGTGTCTTTGAGAGTGTTTCTGGAATAGATCAGATCAGCATTTGCATCCACAGACTAAGTAAAGAACACCCTCATCACCCTCACACCAGTGTGAGTGGGCACCGCCAAACCCATCGAGTGCCTGAAAAGAACAAACTGTTGGAGGAAGGGCAAATGTGCTTCTGTCTGAGCTGGGACATCCCAGCATATCTTTTCCTGTTAGATCAGGACTGATACTCTTGCCTCCTCACAGTCCCCAGCCTGACTGAGGCCCCCAGACTTAGACAGAATTACACAACTGGCTTCTACACCTTGAAGAGGGCAGACTGTTGGACTCTCGGCTTTTATAGCTGCATGAGCTTAGCCTTAGAATCTCTCTTTCTGTCTATCTATCTGTCTGTCTGTCTGTCTACCTATCTATCTATACCTATAATCATGGGGATGTATTATTGTGTTCTATAAATTAGGGCCATGTTATCAACATACTGTTCTATAATCATCCTATTGATCATTAATCTGCCAACTTGCTGCATCTCCCATAACTGCCATCATCACCTTGGCCCAAACTTCCACCCCTCTTCTTCTCAGCTACAGCATTAACCTCAGCAATTCTAACAGAATCCAACCCTCCAATCTTGCTCTCCCACACATCAAGGGAGAGATCATGAACACTGCCAAACCTCACTTAAAACTCATCATTGGCTCCCAGTACAGATTCCACGCTGGCTTTTTTTCAGACCTGCTCTTTCTCATCAAGGGGACCCTACACAAGCTATTCAACTGCTTGGCATGTTCTTCTCCCTCTACCTGCTTCACACACCTGGCTCATCCTGCAGATGTCACCTGGCTGATCAGCAGCTCTGGGAAGGCTTCCCAAACCTCCACTCTGTCACATCCCCCCCCCCCAACGTCCACATGCTCCTCTTTTATTGTTAGTGTGTGTTCTACGGAGAACAGTCTCACTGAGAACACTTTGATGGCATTGCCCTTTATTAAAGATCCTGCTGAGGTAGATGCTAATCACTCTTTCTCCAGGATTCTACAACAGCCACTCAGCCAGAATAACTCATACTGTGTCTAGAACTCAAAATCCTTAACTGCAATCCATACTCATTAAATACAGAGGGCAGGGGCAACAGTCTACTCATTTAAAGCACAAAGTTTACTTTCTGCATAAGCCACTACTCCGAATGATGTTGTTTTATTTTCCAATTAGAACTCTCCTGATCTGAAATCTACAGCACTTGAAAGGTTACTTACTGACTTAGGTATTTAGGAATGTGAGCCATAGCTTCATGGAAATGAGACTTACTCCTTCCCTTAAGACTTTAATATTATATCCCTCATCCAACCCTGCGCACCCTCACTCGAGTGTGTTTTGTCCCCACTTAATTTCAAGTGAGGACATTTCATAGAGGCCCTCTCTTCTATTCAGTTACTTTCACTATTTTATACCCAGTTAGTGCTTCCTATATAGAAGGTGCATTCCAAATTAAATATCAACCATATTATAATGGCCCACATGCTGTGATAAGCATACATGATGGGTATTTCATCATTCCAGAGCTGTTCTTGAGCTATAAGGTGGAAGCAAGGTCAGGGAGGGAAGCAAAGCATATCAGAAATGGTATATTATTTGCCTCTTTAAGGAAATGTTTCCAGGTGTATGTGACCCCACAGTAGTAGCCCAAGTGCCATCTTAAATTACACAGAGGCACAATGGTACAACCAGAGTTCTGGATTTGACTATTTTCTCAATTCTTCCAAGGATTTCATTTCATTATTAGAAACACTCTAGAAGCACAGCCAGCTGTTCCATATAATGGGTGTCTCAGAGAAGAGCATTATTGCTGATTCTTTTCCTGAAAGCAGGAAGAATCCCTCAATTGAGTGCCTCTAGTATAAAAAGAGCCAAATTTGTCGACATTCATCTAAATCCTCAGAGTTTCCTTATTTGAATTTATTCCATTTTAGTCATAGAGGAAGGAAAATTGACAATTATGTTTTATTAGAAACACAAATATTTTAAGTTATAAACTATTCATCATTGATAAATGTTAAGAATTGAAAACAGCTTAAGTCGCCCAAAAGATTAAAGTATTATGGCACCTAAATATGGAACACCAGGCAGCCACTAAATGCATGTTTGGGTAAAATATTTAAAAACATGGAAAAATATCCACAAATTTTTTGAGGTTTAAAATAAACAATATGTATATAATATGAATCCAAATTTTCAGTGTGGGTTTTACACACACACACACACACACACACACAGAAGTAGGAGAAGATGTATTAAAATGTTAACAATGATTTTCTCTGATTAGTGGGATTATAGGCAACTTTTATTTTCCTTTGATTTTTCTGTATTTTGCAATGCTTCTAAAATAATTAAAATTGCTCCTTAATTAGAAAAAGAAAATATCTTACAAAAAGACATTCAGAAATTAAATGCAAATGCTTTACAATATTAATATGGATAATTCAATTTTAAAGATCACTTTTAATAAGATATAGATGAAAAAAATTTATCATAAAAATACTTTTGGGGAGGGACTATAAAAACTTGACCAAAAATAGGAGCATAAATAAACAGAGTAAATCTAAGTTTTTCTTAGCCTTGGGCATAGATGGTACATATGGGTTTCTCAGATTTATTAAGCCCAGGGAAAATCTCACTTGCCCACTATTAGATGTATATGAAATTATGAAATGTAGGTATATCTCATACATATATAATTCAAAAAATTGTAGTTAAATTATGGAAATTTTATGAAGCTACATTTTTTAATTTATATTTTATATTTAAAGAGTATTTTTTTCTACAAGAAAATAAGTCAAATAAGGAAAATCTTAATCATTAACATTTGCAGTCCTTAAAAATATTGACTAATTCTCTAAGCATCAGGGAAATGCAAATCAAAACCACAATGAGATATCACTTAACTTCAGTGAGAATGGGCTTTATCAAAAAGTCCCCAAACAATAAATGCTGGCATGGATGTGGAGAGAGAGGAACACTCCTACACTACTTGTGGGACTGCAAACTAGTTCAACCTCTGTGGAAAGCAATATGGAGATACCTCAAAGCGATACAAGTATATCTACCATTTGATCCAGCAATTCCACTACTGGGCATCTGCCCAAAAGATCAAAAGTCACTTTATGAAAAAGACACCTGCACTCGAATGTTTATAGCAGCACAATTCACAATTGCAAAGATGTGGAAACAACCCAAGTGCCCATCAATTCATGAGTGGATTAATAAAATATGGTATATGTATACCATGGAGTACTACTCAGCTTTAAGAAACAATGGTGATATAGCACCTCTTGTATATTCCTGGATACAGCTGGAACCCATTCTACTAAGTGAAGTAACTCAAGAATGGAAAAACAAGTACCACATGTACTCACCAGCAAATTAGTATAAACGGACGAACACCTAAGTGGATATATAGGAGTAACATTTATCGGGTGTTGGGACGGTGGGAGTGGGGAAGAGGGGATGGGTATATACAACCACAAGGAGTAAGATATTCAACGTTTGGGGGATGTTCACGCTTGAAGCTCTTACTCAAGGGGGGAGGGGGGAATAGGCAATATATGTAACATTAACACTTGTACCCCCATAATATGCTAAAATAAAAATTAATAATAATAAAAATAATAATACAGTATGTCACAATAAATCAAGTTACCTCATGTGCCATGTGCAAAAACAGGACTTTCATCTTCATGTATAAACAGTTTATACTGAATAGCATAACAAAATTAGAGAACTCAAAATCATGCTCAAAATAAGACAAATTTTATTTTAAGGAGTTGTAAATATAGTGTTAATTTTTGTGCCACAAATATAACATAGAACTATTTGAAGTAATTCTGACTATACTACTATTCTAACATCAACAGTCATGATAAAAAAAAAGTTATGAATATTTAATACATCTTTACAGAATGAGCTATTTAAAATTTTATCCCACAGAATGGCATGACATGAACATACTGAGTTTAGTTCTAACTACTGAGGGACCTGATGAGTCATTAACCATGAATTACTTCACTTAGTAACATTAGTGAAAATATGTTGACAATCAAAAAAAATTTAAAAAACAGAATTGAAGGATATGAGATCCAGCCATTCTTTAAAAATTGCTTCAATTTTTGAAGTTAAATATACTTTCATTACACTTGTAGAAAACACCAATCATAAACACTACTAAATACTATATTTTTTAGGACACGTACCTTCGAATTTTATAGAAATTAGAAGAGAAAAGTCACAGAGTAAGAAGACATAACTATTCTACTTTTAAAATTATTAATTCACTCTTATAAAATACTGGACTTTTTACTTCAAAAGAACACTAGTATAAGGTGACAGGATCTAAGTAAGATTGTACTGAAAATTATCTGGTTGAAAATTAACCTTTTGGGTAGTTTTTTCATATATTTTTGAAGGATTTGCACTATGTTCAACGGGATACATTTTTTTATATAGTCAACAAAATTACAACCCTTTGTGTACACAAGTCCCTTCTCTTCTGAGTGCTGTGCCAGTTTTATCATCAAAACGTCATACTTGTTTGTGACTCCTTATGACATTAACCATGTATTCTCTATGTATTCATAGTCCTCATATTTAACATAGTTACATGTATATATGGGTCTCATTTGTGTTTTCTGCAAACAGGGATATTCTTTATATTTTTTATTCTTACTAAAGTCACAGAGTGTAATACCCAACTAATAATGTGCACTATGTAAATGCTTATTGAGAGAAGGGATATACTTGAGTTTATGTGACATTCTGCTCTAGGAAGACGTAGGGGCAGAACTATGAGGGAGACAAAAGTTCCTGGTTTTTTTTGGAGTTTATGTGTAGGAGACTGCGTAGCAAAATCACACAGCTGCCAAGAGGACTATTCAGCATTCATACTCAGGAGGATCTGACTATAGATTCTTTTCGATTAGCCGCAATGTTTTATTTCCACCTTAAGACCAAGGAACCACTCTTTTTACATATTTCTTCCACTTTAAGACTTTGCAATTTTTGTCATATATATATACATAGAGAGAGAGAGAGAGAGACAGACAGAGAGAGAGAGTTCTCCATCAGAGAGTTACGTGCATCAACAACTTATGCATTACATTATTCCTTAGCATTGATTGGGTTCAGTGCGTACACACTAATTTCCCTACCTAAGCAATTTCTTAGACATTCACTCCTTACTCTGCATGCTATCCACAGTGTGGTGCAACAACAGTTCTGCCTGAACACACTGACTGTTTTTACAAGAAACCATTGTTGATCTCTAAACTTAAGATGACTTATTATATAAATGCAGGTGATGACAGAAAGTGGTGTGAGTTCTGTTGTAATGTTGGTGTACAGACATCACCAACTGTCTGAGATCTGCCAAACTCTCAAAGTATAGCTTCTCTTATTTTTTTTTATATATAACTTTTGTAGTGACCACTTAGCAGAATTTGAAAGGTGGTAACTCTTATTACCTTTGTGCAAATTGATACAGATCTTGATTCTTTTCCAGCTAATTATCATTTTGTAGGTTTATTCTAATGGCCCCAAAAGGACTTATTTTCAGTGCACTTTAAAAATGTCTGCAGAGTTTCTGAGTAGCAGACTTAAGCATATCTTACAGTTTCTACATGTTCTTCCAATTTATCAAGCAAATAAATGTTCAGGACCCTGCTTTTAATTAATACTTATTTTTAATTTCATTTTGCTTCCTTGAGTGCAGGTGAATTAATGGTATTACTAAGATTAGAGCTCTTTTGGAATTCTCTTAATATTTTTGGTTAAGGTACGAGTCAATAAAGACATTCCTGAAAAGAAAAAACTCCCAAATAGAAAGAATTTTTTAACTGATACCAAAACATTTTAATATAATCTTCCAAAGAAACAGAGTTATATTTCATTGTTGCAAAGTTTCCATTATTATTTACATGAGTAGCAATATTGGTGCACTATACCAATAGCATATCCTCTCTGTTACATACCAACCTTTTTGACATAGTAAATAAGTTTTTGATATGCAAAAATCTAGTGCAGTTTTACATAATCATTTTCCTCTGTAAGTTATGGCCATATAATCTTTCAAAATAAAATGGAAATCTCAAACCTCATACAAGGTTTAATGGCATAAGCTCACTTAATGTCAATGAGCAGTGGGTTAATGAAATTTCTCTTATGATTCCTGCCAATTAAGAATGACTATAACTTTTTCGCTTAGAAAGCTACCATAGGAAATTTAATAATCCTGTCTTTATTGCTTCTTATGGGTGAACAAAAAGGACAAAAAAAGAAGAAAAAAAATAATGATCCTCTCTTTATAACTACTTTATGAAATTTAGATATAACCTTTGTAAGAATATTTTTCTTTTTTCTTTTCTTTATTTATTTTTAAATTTCAGAATATTATGGAGATACAAACATTTTGGTTATATATAATGCCTTTGCCTCACTCAAGCCAGAGCTACGAGGGTGCCCTTCTCCTCTATAGTGAATTGTCTACCTTACTAACAAATAGATATAACTGTATGTAATGTATAGTTTTTAGGGGAACAATTATATAGGAAAACTTGGTATAGATATTTTCAAAGGAATTTTTCTGGAAAAGAATTACAGATATTGACTTCTATAATATTATTCTCAAGTCACAATGAGACTTGGTCCTCCTTGGTCTCCTAAAATGTAAAAATATTTATAATTTCTGTTGGAAACCCCCCCAATGGTATTTTAAATACATTATATTTTTAAATAAACTTTTTAAATTTTTTAACAGTTTTATATTTATAGAAAAATTGTGGAGCTACTACAAATTGTTGCCATATACTGCATGCCCAGTTTCTTGGCTCCCTAATTTTTACATCAGTATGGTATGGTATATTTGCTACAGGTATGCCCTGCTACGGACATGTTATCATTAACTCAAGTGCACACCACATGCAGACTTCCCTGGTTTCACATTGTGCCTTTATCTGTCCCAGGGTCCCACCCAGGATACTATATCACATTTATTAGTCATATCTCCTTGGGTTCTTTTAGGCTGTTATGGTTTCTCTTATTTCCCTTGTTTTTCTTTTGTGACACTGACAGTTTTGAGTAGTACTAGTGAGGAACTATGTAGAATGACCCTCGATTGGAGTTTATACAGTGTTTTTATCATAAATAGACCGGGCTCCTGTGTTGTGAAGGATAACACCGAGGTGGAATGCCATTTTCATGACGTCGTAACAAGGCTATATAACATCAACATGACTCGTTAGTGTCCATGCTAACCTTGACCACCTGGCTGAGGTGGTGTTTATCAAGTCTCTCTAATCATAAAGGAAATGCAAATCAAAACCACAATGAGATACCACTTATCTCCAGTAAGAATGAACTTTATTAACAAGTCCCAAAACAATAAATGTTGGCATGGATGCGGAGAGAGAGGAACACTCCTACACTGCTGGTGGGACTGCAAACTAGTTCAACCTCTGTGGAAAGCAAGATGGAGATACTTTAAAGCGATACGAGTGGATCTACCATGTGATCCAGCAATCCCATTACTGGGCATCTACCCAAAAGATCAAAAGTCGCTGTATGAAAAAAACACCTGCACTCGAATGTTTATAGCAGCACAATTCACAATAGCAAAGATGTGGAAACAACCCAAGTGCCCATCAATACATGAGTGGATTAATAAAATGTGGTATATGTATACCATGGGGTACTATTCAGCTATAAGAAACAATGGTGATATAGCACCTCTTGTACATTCCTGGATAGAGCTGGAACCCATTCTATTAAGTGAAGTATCCCAAAAATGGAAAAATAAGCACCACATGTACTCAACAGCAAATTGGTATTAACTGATCAACACATAAGTGGACATATAAGAATGACATCTATCGGGTGTCGGGCAGGTGGGGGTAGGGATGGGTATATACATACATAATGAGTGTGATGCGCACCAACTGGGGGATGGACATGCTTGAAGCTCTGACTCGAGGGGGGCAAGGGAAATATATCTGTACCTTTAACATTTATACCCCCATAACATGCTGGAAAATAAATAAATAAATAATAAAAATAAAAATACCTCTCACAAAAATCCACTCAAGATGGATAACAGATTTAAACCTAAGGCATGAAACCCTAAGAATCCTAGAAGAAGATGTTGGGAAAACCCTATCAGACATTGGCCTAGGCAATGAATTCTTGAGGAAGACGCCCAAGGCAATCACCGCAGCATCAAAAATAAACAAATGAGACCTGATCAAATTAAAAAGCTTCTGCACAGCCAAGAAAACTATCATTAGAGCAAATAGACAACCCAAGAATGGGAGAAAATATTTGCTCTCTACACTTTTGATAAAGTTCTAATAACAAGGATCTACCTAGAACTCAAAAGACTTAACAAGAAAAAAATCAAGCAGCCCCATCAAGAAATGGGCAATGGAAATGAACAGAAACTTCTCCAAAGAAGATAGAATAATGGCCTGCAAACATATAAAAAAATGCTCAACATCTCTAATTGTTAGAGAAATGCAAATCAAAACCACAAAGACATACCACCTAACCCCAGTGAGATTGACCTGTACCAAGAAATCCCAAAACAACAAATGCTGGCGAGGATGTGGAGAGACAGGAACACTCTTACACTGCTGGTGGGACTGCAAATTAGTGAAACCTTTGTGGAAAAGAATTTGGAGATACCTCAGACAGCTAAAAATAGAAATACCATTCGACCCAGCAATAGCATTGTTAGGCATCTACCCAAAAGAGCATAAGACATTCTATTATAAAGACATCTGCACCCAAATGTTTATGGCAGCACAATTCACTATTGCAAGGACATGGAAACAACCCAACTACCTGTCAATTCATGAGTGGATAATAAAAATTTGGTACATGTTCACAATGGAATATTACTGAACTCTAAGAAATGACAGTGAGCTAGCACTGTTTATATTATTCTGGATTAAGCTTAAGTGCATTATCTAAAGTGAGGCGACACAAGATATGGAAAATGGGCTCCACATGCACTCGCCATCAAATCGGTACTGATTAAAACTATGGTGCTCAAATGGTGGTGGTGTTCACCAGGGATTCGGGGTGGGAGGTAGACCCACATCTTAGGGATGTGGTGAGCATTGTGGGGGGAAGGGCATACCTCTAACCTTTCCTAGGGAGAGGCAAAGATATAAAATGTAACCAAAATGTCAAAAAAAATAAAACAAACCAAAAAACAACCATTTACCAGGTGTCAGGTGGGTGGGAGGGGGCAGGAAGAGATGGGTGTATACTTACATAATGAGTGTGATGCGCTCCACCTGGAGGATGGACACGCTTGAAGCTCTGACTGGGGAGGGAGGGGTGGCAAGGGCAATACATGTAACCTTAACATTCGTACCCCCATAATATGATGACATAAAAAAAAATAAAATATAAAAAATAAATTTTTATTGTGTTCCTATTTTTAATTTTACTGACTTCTGGGCTCTAATTTTTATTTCTTTTGCTTGATTTAGGCTTAATTTGCTCTTATTTCTTTAGTTTTAAGGAGACAGCTTAGATTATTTATTTTATATCTTTTTTCTTTTCTAATATATGTATTTAATGCTAAAATTTCTCTCCAAGCATTGCTTGTGCTGCATCCCACACATTTTGATATGTTGTATTTCCATTTTTATTTAGTTAAGAATACATTTTAGTTGATCTTGAGACTTCTTCTTTGGCTTATATATAATTTTTATGTGTGTTGTTTAATCTCCAAATACTTGAGGTTTTTCCAGATATCTTTCTAGTACTGGTTTCTAGTTAATTCGATTGTGGTCTGAGAATATATCTTGTATTATTATGTTTTTTCAACTTTTAAATTGCTCAAGGCATGTTTAATTGCTCAGGATATAGTTTATCTTTACATGAATTATTTCACATGAGATTGGGAAGAATGTATGTTTTGCTGACATTGACTGGAATATTCTATAAATATCAATTCAATCAAGCTGACATACGGTGTTGTGCTGTTCACTTATGTGGAAACTTCCCTACTTTTTGTCTGTTTGATCTATCAATTCCTGAAAAGAGGATATAGAAGTCTAACATTATGATAGTGGTTTTGATTATTTCTCCTTGCAGTTCTATACATATCTGCCTCTGATATTTTGATTCACTGTCCTTAGATGTGTATATATTTAGAATCATGTCTTCTCAGAGAAATGACCTTTTATCATTATGCTATGCTCCTGTTTATCCCTGATGATTTTCCTCATTCATAATTCTTCATTGCCTGAAATTAATATACTTACTCTGTCTTTCTGTGATTAGTGCTGGCATGGTAAATCTTTCTTCATCTACTCTTAACATGTCTGCATCTTTATATTCCAGGCGGTTTTCATGTTGACAACATAGAGTTGTGACATTCATTTTTATCTACACTGACAATGTGTCTTTTAATTGGTATATTTAGACCACTCACATTTAAAGAAATTATTGACATAGTTACATTAATTTTGTTTTTGTAACTATTTTCTATTCTTTACATTTGCTCTTTATTTCTATTTTCTCTTCTCTTCCTGCTTTGATTGGTTTAATGAAGTATATTATATGATTCCATTTTATATCTTTTCTTAGCATAAAAATTATAATTATTTTTAAAAATTTTTACTGGCATTCCAGAGTTTCCAATATACACTTTTTAACTAATCCAACTCTACTTTCAAATGACACTATACAATTTCATGTATCCTTATAATGTAATATTCCCACTCCCCCATCTATGCTCCCTATGATATAATTATCATTCATGTCAATTATCCATATTCTATAATCACCCAATACATTGCTACTATTATTATTTTTAAAATAAATAATTATCTTTTAGATGGATTCAAAATAAGAAAAACAAAAGCTGTGGGATTTTTTTTGTCTTTATTCCTTTTCCAATGTTCCCTTTTCCTCACGTAGATAAAAGATTCTGACCTATATGTTTTTCATTTTCATGGAATGACCTATTTTCACATTTCTTGCAAAGCATGTGTTTGTGTATGCGTATGTGAGAAAGAGAGAGACAGAGAAAGAGAGAAAATTTAATTCTCCTTCAAACATGAAAGATAATTTCACTGGATATAAAATTCTAGGTTGTCAGTGTTTATGTTCAGCACTTTAAGTACTTTAATCCACTCTTCTTGCTTTCATGGTTTCTTAAGAGAAGCCTATTGTGATTCTTATCTTTGTTTCTCTAAATGTAAGTTACTTTTTCCTCTCTTTTTCTTTTTCAAGATTTTCTTTTTTGTATTTGTTTTCTGCAGTTTAAATATGATATGCTTAAGAACAGGTTTTGTGGTGTGTGTGTGTGTTTATCCTACTTGGTGTTCTCTGAGCTGCCTGGATCTGTGGTTTGGTGTTTGTCATTAATTTTAAAAAGTTCTTGGCCATTATTAAATCAAATATTTATTTTGCTTTGTTCTCTCTTTTTAAAAAAACTTTTATGGATACATAATAGATGTTCACATTTTGGGGGTACAGGTAGTAATTGAATACTTTCATATAATTTGTAAAGATCATATGAGTGTAATTGGGATATCCATCAGCTTAAATACTTTTATTTATGCTAGAAACATTCAGATTGTTCTCTTCTAGCTATTTGCAAATATATAATAGATTAATATAAACTATAGTCACTCTACTAATTTACCAAACACCAGGTGTTATTTCTTCTATCTTTCTTCTTCTGATATTTCCATTATACATGTCATACCTTTTGAAAATAGTCTTTGGTTCTGTTCTTTTTTTTGTCATTCTTTGTTCTCTTTGCTTTTTAATTTAGAAAAGTCCTTTTGCATACAGACAAGGCCCAATGATTCTTTCCTTGGCCATTTTTAGTCTACTGAGGAGCCCATCAAAGGCATTCTTCATTTCTGTTACAATGTTTTAGATTTCTAGAATTTCCCTTTCATTCTTTATTAGAGTTTCCATATCTCTGCTTACGTTGTCCTTCTGTTCTTGCAAGTTGTGTACTTTTCCCCATTAGAACCCTTGGCATATTAGTCCCAGTTGTTCTAAATTCTCTGTCTGATAATTCTAACATCTGTGTCATATCTACATCTGGTTCTGATGCTTTCTTTTACTCTTCAAATGGTGTTTTCCTTGTCTTTTGATATGCCTTTTAATATTTGGCTAAAAGCCAGATATTCAGTATTAATAATTGAAGTAAATAGGTCTGGAGGGTAAGGATTTATTTTGATCTGGCCAGCAGTGGAGCTGTGTTTATTGTTTGTTGTAACTCTAGGTTCCAGAGGCTTCCAGTTCCTCTAGTGCCCTTGTTTGTGTGTCCCCTCTTGACTTGGCCTTCCCTAAGCACTTTGTTCAGAGACTCTGTGTGTTGCAAGTGTAATCCATTGTTGTTTTACTGGAGCCCTCTTGGCATGGTGGGAAGGTGTGTGAGAGGATAAACATTCTATAATCTTAGGAATAAACTGAGTATTTTGAGGGTTAGTGTCTTGTGATCCTCACAAGAGTTTATCCAGTGCTATTCCTCCCCATTCCCCCAACACCAAGTGAGATAAGATGACTACAAGGGGCCTGGGGTGGGATTAATGCCCTTCATCTATGTGGGATAAAGCTCTGGCAAGTTTTTTCCCCTGGAGAATAGGATTTTTGGTAAGGCATACTTCAGAATGATTAATCTTTACCTCTCCCTTCAAGAACCATAGTGGGACCTTTCTTGGTTCTTCCCAGTGAGAACCTGGTGAGGCTCCTCGATGTGGGGCCCCTAAGATCATGGCCTTCAGCACTTTCTCAGTCTCATGCTAGTCTACACTCCAGCAAGTCAACAAAACTGCCATTTAAATTTTCCTACTAGTTTATGATTCTTACGGCTGCTGTGCCAAGGCAGCTGTCACTATGTAGGCAGCTGTAACTCAGACTTTGGAGTTGACTGGATTTTCCCTACAAAAACATAAGAACAAAAGGGCTCTTATCTTCCATGGCCAATGACAGGGCATAGGAGCCAGAAGAGCTTCTTTCAAATTCTTCCTCTGACATGCCGTAATATATAACCTTGGGTAAAAAAATAGGATCTTTGTCCAATTTCTGGTTTGGGTCAACTTGCCTTTAGATCAAATGAGATCAGTTAAACAGGACAAAGAAGGAAAGGAAATGTGTCCATGGTTTCGCCATGAAGATATCAAGAGTGTTCATGGCAAAAGCCATTCTGAAGGACTTGAAGGGCTGAAAGCAGATTGCCTGGATGGAGGAGTATCCAGGGCCAGCATACTCTTTTCTTCTCCAGAGAAGCTTGAGGGACAATAGGGTGACAATTAAAGAAATAAGTTGATCATTTTTTCTTTCTTTCTTTGTTTCTTTCTTTCTTTTTTTAGTGAGGAAAAGATATAACTATGGGACATAATTATGAATTTAAAGGAAAACGTTAATAGAATGACTATGAAAACAACATGAATAAAGGAGAAATCCTTAGAGAGGTGGTAATTAATAGAATCTACAGGGGATGTGGAAGGACTTAGCTTAAAAAGGAGAATAAATATCTCTTTCAGAATGGAAGAAAGGCAGCAAATAAATAGGAAAAAAATCAATAGTTTTGTTAGTAGGAATTTGAAGGCATTCAAGCCTGAAGACTTCAATTTTCTCAGTGCAGTCAAAGGTAAGATCAACTTATGAGAAAGAGATTGAATATTGTATGAGTGGCCATTTAAATAAAATATTGATAATCAGGTTTTTGGCCTATATTTCCCACCACAGTTCACAGTGGAGAGTCAGATGTACCTTGAAGCATTTGAATTTATGCTTAAGTTCTAAGGAGGGGACTGATCTGAAATAGCAAGGGCAGCTTGTGTCCTGATACACAGCAAACCAAAGTGGTAAAAAGGGCAGTTTACAACCAAATAACAGAAACATTTTTTATAGTAGTATTTAAACTGGGAGTAGTATAAACAATTGATGAGTAAAGTTTTGGACTAATTAAATCAAAATTATTTAATTTTTTGACTATCATTTAAGCCACTTAACACAAAGTAAGCCACATGCATGTGAAATATCGTATCTATTTCAGCTATGAGAGAACCGTTTGGTTCCAGAAGTTGCCTACAGCACCCATTAAAATGATCTAGGTCCACATGGCCTATTAGATACAGTTCATAGCACACTCCATCCTACAGGCAAATAAATTACTAATATCAGATGTTCAAACACAAAAGGCCAAGGATTGAGCAAACTTTCACTGCAATTTCCAGTAATCATTCCATTGTTACTGAAGAAAAAAGAGTGATGATGCCATTGCTAAGCCTTACTTAGCAAATGACTATCCATTTACTCTTATTTCTTCCTACAACATCTGATTTCTAGGAATGAAAATATCTTAACATATCTCTTGGCAGTGTGTAATACTATTACATTACTACTAGCAATTCAGTAATTTGATGTTACTTGTCACCTTTTTCAAAAATAAAACTAATTAAAAAATATCTTGTCCTTTAGTTCTCTATTATCAATTTCTTGAAATTATGTATAATAGATACCCTCTATATTAAAATTGACTAAATGGTTGCAGGACACATGAGTTATCAAACCTCTTCTTATCAAAATTTTTCAATAAGAAAAAGTCTGAGATGATTAGTTGGTAACATAGGTAATAATTTCCCCGAATACAAGCATCATAAGGTGGTTTACCCAAATTATTTTCTCTTCAAAATAATGAACACCAAAATAAAAGTTATTTGTTTCTTATGGTTTGAAATGCAATGAACTGTTAAATGTGCACATTTCTCACAGCTTTAGAATTACTAACAGTGCAGAATAGCTTGGCAACTCTGGGGACACTGCAAAATTAGATGTGAAAATTCACATCC
This sequence comes from Mirza zaza, assembly GCA_008750895.1. Lineage (NCBI taxonomy): Eukaryota > Metazoa > Chordata > Mammalia > Primates > Cheirogaleidae > Mirza > Mirza zaza. Next base: position 83,619 of record VSMD01007451.1, on the reverse strand, counting down.
AGCATGCTGCAGATAAATGGAAAAACTTTACTCCAAAATCATGTAAGAAAAGAAGTGCGAATTCAGCAATACTATTCAGAGACCATTCCCTATAAAATCACATGATCCAAAATAGCAAAGAAAATTCCATTGTTCCTCTCTCAGCAGGCAAGTGACTAAGCAGATTCTGAGGATACTTTATAAGCATTTATTTAAGACACAGCCACATTGATCTAACATGTTAGAAATATTTATATGTATACACATAGGAGAGAAGATGTACATGTTGAAATAAACATGAAGTCAAGATTTTTCAGAGAATAAAACATGACATGATTTTGAGATACTCTCTTTCACTCTTGTGAATATACTCTTGAATATCAAGAAAGGCTTCTCAGAATCTGGGAAAGAGCAAAATAACTTGGAATTAATTTTTTATAAAAACTAGAAAAAATTTTAGTTACAGAGCATTGGTGTTTGAACATGATGGAAGTTATAAAATATTTTACAAATTGAATTATGCGTAATCTAAAATAAAGTTTATATGTGCCAGATATTCAAATAATCAATAAAATATAAGTGAACAGAAATTGTCAGTGGAACACTTTATATAATTATATGAACATAATTATATATTAAATGTAAAAATTACAATATATTAAAATCTTGTTTTATTGGAAGTCAAAATGTTTGGATTTGAAATTTCACTGAAATTCAAGTTTTATATAATAGTGATTATGTAATAAACATATGAATAGAATTATGGACTAATGGAATAGAATTACCGTTCATACCAATAAGATAATATTTGTAAAGTAGCTAAGAAACTGCAAAACCATATTCAAGTATGTGATAGAAATTGTCATAATAATGAGACTTTTTTGTCCAAATTTTGAAAACATATTGTAGAAATCCATTATTTTTGACCCAACCCTATTCCTAAAATATACTGGGTTTAGGTGCTTTCTATTTCATATTTAAGGTTCTGAAAATTGTCAGTAGATTTGCTTAGTAATAAATACAGTTGATTCTCATTATTCTACAGTTGATTCTCATTATTCATGCATTCTGTATCCCAAAGGTCCATACTCAGGCCACTTTTGTGATCACTGGTGGGCATGCACAGAATAATGAAAACATTTAGTTAGACAACATACACATTCATAAATGAAGTCAAACAACACACCTTTTTTGAGGTTAAAAAAACTGCCTGACAAAAGTTAATTTTGATGAAGTTCAATTTACTAGTTCTTTCTTCTGTTATTTGTGCTTGTAGCATTATATTTAAAAAATATTGCAATGCCAAGGTCATAAAACTGATCCCTGTGTTTTTTCTAAGAGTTATGTATTTTTATCTACTATAAAAGTCTTTATCTACTGTGAGTATAATTTTATATATGGTATGAATTATGGATCCAACTTCATTCTTTTGCATGTGGATATCCTCTTGTATCAGCATAATTTGTCTAAGAAATTGTTCTTTTCCAATTGAATGGTCTTGGCACCCTCATTAAAAATCAATTTACCATAAAAAAAATGCCCATTGTTTCAGTTTTCATAGTGTAAACAAGTGTCCTTTTTGTGGTCTATTTGGTGCAACATTTTTCAGATTTTTGAGATTTTAAAAATGGTTTCCATGTGTAGTGCTCTGGTGCTATCTAGCAATCCTAAATGCAAGAAGGCTGTGATGTACTTGAACAAAGAAACTGTGTTTTATTAATAGACAAGCTTCATTCAGAAGTGAATGATAGTGCTGCTGATTGTGAGTGCAATGTTAATGAATCAACATTATGTATTAAATAAGGTGTCTTTAAGCACAAACACACATAAAATGAGGTTATGTACTGATGTGTTTATGAAAATGTCACCAGAGATTCGAAGGAACTTAACCCTGTATTTCCCCTAGGAACAACAGCTCAGTATTTGCTAATTCTGTGTTCATAAGGACTTTGTAAGTTAAACTACCTTGAATAATGAGAACTGACTCCATGGATAGCATTTCTCACCATCCTCACCAATTCTAATACCCAAGTTAGAAACCTGTGTTTTAAAAGGAAATGCATGATATTACCATGGAAACAATGATCTTATTAGCCCACTTTGGGGACTCTTTGGTCTGTATGAATTATATCATAAGCAATATAGCACCAGATCAGAGTGGTCAGGGGTTCAAGTTTTGAAGCAAGTCTTTGTGGGATCCAATCTTGTCTCTACCACTGCTGCCTGGCCTTCAGCATGTAGATCAGCCCGACTGTGAACCAGTAGCCTCATCTACTATATGGAGTACCCTTGACATAATTGGCTCCATCTTAGAAAAATACTCACTTTATAAGGCCTCGTCCAACAGGGACCAGGCATTTACAGACTGTACCTGAACAAATAAGGGCATAACCCTTTCCTGTCAGTCCCCACCAGAAACTTAAGGGCCATGAAAAGAGCAGGACTTTTCCATAGTTGTCTAGCAACTGTCCTGCAGTCTCTCGTGATGAGCAACTGGCATCTTCTGCCAAAGACTCTTCCTAAATTAAGAAATTTTCCCCACTGGCAGCTCCACTGATGACCAGATCAGCCCAGGACATTCTCCTCGTCCACACTGCTCTCCTTGAACTAGTTCGTTATCCCCTTTTTCTAGCCCCTTTTTCTCTTGATGTTAAATGTTACTTTGTTTGATGTGGAAATTTTCATCTATAACATGTACATATTGATTCAGTATGTGACTATGTATGGTTTGCAGGACTGACTGATTTGTGGAGGCGGGAGCCTCTGTCCACGGCTCTGACAACCACATGAACGGGCAGAACTAAGGAAAATTGCGTCCTTGGGAACCCCATGTAGTAATAGCTCATGGCCTTTATGATTAAAAAAGCATCAATAAAACTCTGACATCTTGGAAAGACACAAAAGAGCGTGGACCTGGTTATCACTGACCTTGAGCTGCTCACAACACCTACGCAAACCAGAAAAAGCTAGCACCTTCACATTAGAATTTGCGAGGATCAAGTGAGTTAATAATTGTAAAGCATGTAGGAAAATGTCTGGCAAACAGGGAGGGCTGTATGAAAGTCAATTATTAGTGTCTGTCAGAGTTTTGTAGATCACTTGACAAAAGCACTGACAACATTCCTGGTAACTAAGTCTACTCCACAACCCGACACATTTGTGATTCAGTTAAAGTGGCAACATTCTAAGCTCTTAAGTATATGATCTCCCATCTCTACTTAATAACAATTCACAATGAATACCTTATAAATCAATAAGATCATTTTTATAGATGACTTCCTCAAGAATGTGAAATATGTGGCTTAATTATAGCTTTCATTCATTTTTAAATCCAATCCCCTGTAACTTATACTATTCTAATCTTTTCCACCTCAGCAAAGAAAAATTACAATCCCAACTTCCTAGTTTTCAGGCAAAAATGTAAAAATCATTCATGATTTCTGTTCTTTCCCTCATCCCTAAATCCAATCATACCAAATACTGACGACCCCACCTTCAGAATACCGTATACCCAGATGTCAACCATTTCTGCCACTCCACTACCTCTAGTGTGAACGGTGACCATACCTAAAATTTCCCTGTACTTCTTCTTCCCTTGTCTATTTTCAACAGGGCAGCAAGAGTGATTCTCTTAAACCTAAGTCACATCATGTTGCTTCCCAGCTCAAAACCCACCAAAGGCTTCCCTGATCACCCAGGGTTAAAGTAGATTCAAAATCCTTCGGAGGGCCTGACCCAGCCCCACAGCCTCTCTGACTTCGTCCACTGAGAGGTGCTCATCACTTCACAGCAGCCACGCTGGTCTCTTTACTGTCCCTCCAGCACACAAACCCTGCCAAGGAGCCCCTAGGTGCTGCCCCCTCTGCCCAGCATGCTCGCACCCGCACACCCATGTGGGTCACAGCTCACATGTCACCTTTTCCATGCAGCCATCCTAATACTCTTCATTCCTTTCCTCTTTTGCCCTTTAAGGCTTCTTACTAGTTGATACACTATATAGTTTAGCCATTTTTTGTTTTTATCTGCCTCTCCCCAGTAGAATGTAAGCTCTAAGAAGCAGGGAGTTTTGTTCATTGCTGCCTCCCTTTGGCATGCACAGAAGTCAATCTCATATTTATTAAATGAATCAAGGCTGCATGAGTCTCTCTGACCATCATTAAGCTTTGCAAAATGGAAAGAAGATTGGACGCACAGCCCTAAACCAAGTACAATGGAATTTAATGTGTCAAGTAAAATACATGTCTCTTTTGAGGTTATTGGCAAGAATATATTTTATAGTAATTAGAATTTTAATGACAACATATTTCATTAATATTTATTTAAAAGTAAATTACTTCTGTGACTGCATTCTTAGGCTGGCTATTACATGAATAAGCCTACTCAGACTTGCTTAATCCATTAATCACATTTCTCAGTAGTTCCTTTTTATTACTTGCATTGTTTTCACCATTACTCTAGATTATAAAGTGCCTTCTTGTTCACTAGGTAGCATTTAGAAAACACAGTAGTCAATCAATAAATACTTGCTGAATGAATGAATGAATGAATAAACTGTAATTTCCTTCAGGGCAGGACCTGTGTTAATACACAGACAGTTATCAACTAATATTTTAGATGTGATCAGTAAATCAAAGTCATTGCATGAGAATAACTAGTGGATATATTACTTTGTATATTAGGTTGGATTATTTTGTGGTGTAAGAAAAGGGCATTGCAGAGCCATGAAAATGTTGCAAATAATTTGAATATTACAGATTTATGATCATATATGAAATACAACCAATTTCTATTTTTCAATTCTGCCTGATAAAGAAAAGCAACATTATCAGACATTGAGATAATTTACGTGCTAAAGTAAGTGCCTCTAACAAAAGTGTAAAATGAATGAGATAAAGAATTCTAGAATATGTAAAGGGATGAATGAGATTATACCTCAGCTTTTATTAGATATGAGTTAATAGTGGTGATATCAATTTCAGGTTGACTTCCAAAAATTGGTCTGCCATTCCCTCATGCGTTTGCTGATCTGTGTATTCAGCACGTGTAAACAGGGTGTCTGTCAGGCACTAGGCACTGTTCTAATAGCCACCTATCCACTAGCTAACTACTTCTGTGATGAGCCAGAAGCTAATTATTTATTAATTGTCTAACTTGAAGCTCCTAAGAAACACTGCTATTGTGAGTTATATAAAGAATTACTGAATATAAACCAAATCATTCCAGGCAGATGGGATATTTATTATAAAGGCAACTGGTTGTTAATACGACTGAGTTGTTGCCATGGGAAAAATGAAAGTTATAGAAACAGCATCTCATAAGAACAAAGAGAAAAATACATCATTATTGAAACAAATATCCTGCTCATGATGAGGTAGAACTTCAAGGAACATGGATAATGTGCTAATAATCTTAGAAGCAGGTGGAGGGGGATCAAAGAATAGAAGGATAAAATGAAAGTACAGAATGTTCCACATCATAATGAAGCTACCACTGAGTCTGACAATGACAGGGGGGTGTCCCCAAGTAGGGCAACAATTTGGTACATCTTCAAACTGTTATTCTTTTTCTAAACATTTATTTTAGGGACTAAGATTGGTGCCATTACTTACTGATTTCCTTTGGAAGATGCTGTTTAACTTCATAATGAAGGCTAATGTGTATTTCCTCAGTTATGCAAGGAGTCACAGGGGAGACCTATGTACCTTGCCACCACAGACCTAATTTATTCTTATATTTATATTATGCCTTGTGTATTGATGCTCCAGGTGCTGGTCCTGAGGGCCTGCCCTAATCCTAGCTCTGGTTATAAATGTGCCTCATTCTTGTGCTTAGGGTAGGCTACCTGGTTTTCTACCTCTAGTCTATCAATGATATTTCTGATTTTAATGCTATTTGTGATAACAGTCTCTTATGTGCTGAAGGGAGTCATTTCAGTGTAGTTATAGCAATTGCACCTTGAAATCAATACACTGTTTTTCTTGAGATTCAATGTTGTTTCTTTTCCTTTGCCATGATTTGGTGAATCAATTCAGGGCTGTTCCGCAATATTTAACTGCAGGTATCACACGAGTCTAGACTTAGGCTCAGTGGAGACTGTATAAAGAAGGCAGATCCTCCTGCTCTGCTCCATCAGAAATGTGAAACTGAGGCATTTCAGAAGGGAGGAAGGGAATCTTGGGTAGCAGTGGAGCTCAAGAAAGTGAAGTCTTTGTGCAGCAATTTGCTTGAGGAAATGAAAGATGGATTTTTTTTTTTTTTTGAGACAGAGTTTCACTTTATTGCCCAGGCTAGAGTGAGTGCCATGGCGTCAGCTTAGCTCACAGCAACCTCAAACTCCTGGGCTCAAGCCATCCTGCTGCCTCAGCCTCCCAAGTAGCTGGGACTACAGGCATGTGCCACCATGCCCGGCTAATTTTTTCTATATATATTTTAGTTGGCCAATTAATTTCTTTCTATTTATAGTAGAGATGGGGTCTCGCTCTTGCTCAGGCTGGTCTCGAACTCCTGAACTCAAACGATCCGCCCACCTCGGCCTCCCAGAGAGCTAGGATTACAGGCTTGAGCCACCGCGCCCGGCCGAAAGATGGATTTTACAATTCAAGCACAGCCATATGAATACTGATTCTTCAGAATAAGTATGGCCATTTTGCATGTAGGGGGAAAACGCCTCTTTTGGCAAAGGCTTATGTAATCAATAATAATTAGTCACAGAACATAAATAGAGTGGGCTTTGGAAAAGTTACTGATTCTCCCAACCAATATTTAGAAAAAATAAATCAGAACATAGAAAAACCACAAAAATCATGAATCAACCTTCTCTACCCCATTCTCACATAATTAAAGCATGTATTTCACAGAAGTCACTCAGTGGTTAAACTATAAAAAATAAATGTATCAAGCAAGTAACATGAACTCAGCCCCTTCTTAAGTAACTCAGCCTAGTGCTGTATGAGATCTAAGCATTCTAGAGAGTTCCAAAGCTGATAATTTAACAGCCTCACTCAATAGGTGATTCAGTTCAATTCCTGAATATGTTTTATATTTTCCTTAAATACTGAGGAAATCTCATAGCTTTTATATTGACTTGTCAATTTAGTACCTCTTAGGTTCTATTTCTACAAAATGAAGATTTTGTTCTTATACACGAGTTAAGTAGGTACTTGTGTCTTCTCATGTAAAGTATCAGCCCTCCCAAAGTTTCTATTTCGAGCTAAGTAATTTTTGTTTACATTGTCTTTTGTTGATAATTAACTTGACCCTCCATTTGCCAGGATTTGAAAGAAACATATTTTCAGTGACATATATTTATACCATAAAAAGAAATATATATATATATATACATATATATATATAACATATTCTTAAAGGACAAATCAGAGAAAGCTAGACAAAATTAAATCTTAGATAAAATTAAGAACATCTCAACTCATAGTCTTTAATCCTAAAATACTTCTGCTCATGATTTTAGAAAAGAAGGAAGAGGTGCGGGGTAGTGGATTTAACTGTTTCCAAAGAAAAAGACATGTTTCTTAATAGCTGTGAATGTGACCTTGTTTGGAAATATTTTTGAAGATGTAATCAAGCTAAGATGAGGTCATAGTGCATTAGAGTGGGCCCTAAATCCAATGGTTAGTGTCAGTAAAAGAGAGGAGGGGGCATTTGGACAGAGACACAGAAGGAAGTCAGGTGATGATGGAGGCAGAGATTAGAGTGATGCCTCTACAAGCCAAGGAACACTACGGACCGCAGGAGCTACCATACCTCAGGAGAACATGGAAGAATTCATCTCTAGAGCCTAAAGGGGGAGAATGGCCTTGTCCACACGTTGATTTCAGACTCTAATCTCCAGAACTGTGAGAATAAATTTCTCTTCAGACACCATATATGGGGTAACTTGTTATGGCAGGCACGGGAAGCTGGTATAGGTAAAATGGCTCTGTGAAAAAAGGATGGACTTTGGACAACGAATCTGAGTTCAAATCTATAGTTTATGTTTTGGGCTATGGCAAGTTACTTATATATTTGAGCACCATGTGGCTTGTATGTAAAATCTTAAAAACTTAAGTGAAATAATGCATGTGAAAATGTAGGCACATAATAGTGATCCATTAAGGAATTAGGATGATTTTTATTAATAAAGATGAAAAAACCAAATCATTCTTACTCTTATATTTCAGTAAGTTTTCTAAAAATTTAGCTATAAACAAATTAGGAAAAAAAAATCTCACTTCCAAAATAAAGTGTGTGTGAGAATCAATGTCAGCGTTTAAGATATAACTGAAAACAACAGTAAACTCCAAGGCTTTTTATATTTAAAGTTTTCATTTTCATATAAACAAATGTTGGAGGCACTTCTTTACTAGATGTAACCAAGAAAAGAACATTCAATATAAGCCATATTTCCTTATAACTTTATGCCTGTTTGGCTAAAAATTTAGAAATGAGAATGAATTGAAAAATAAAATTAACGAACCATTTTAGTTACGACTGACTTGTTTCAAGGCATATAAAGTTCCAAGGAAAAGCAAGAAGAGTACAGATTAGCCCAGTATCTGAACATTTTGTTTTATGAACTATGTGACCCCCACTCTTAGTCTCTAATTATCTTGTGGTCTAGGTAAATAAATAATGATTTATGCACATTTTTTTCTCAAATTGTTACTTATTGTAAAATATATTAAGTATTTAGACTTTTACACACCACCAACTCTTCAAGTGGTAGATAAATTGAACTGAAGTACTTACTAAAACAAGAAGCAGGACGATATCAGGGTTATCACATGCACAGGCAATGTGCATTGGTGTCCAAAAGTCTTCATCCTGGTGGTTGACGTTAACGCCTCTGTCAATCAGGATCTCTGCAATGAAGGCATTGTTATACCGAGCACACTGAAAGAAAGAAAAAAGGAAATATAAAATTATAACAAACTATGATATGGTTTATTCTAAATGTCTATGGATAAAAAACTTCAGTGTCAATTTTGGAAGTTGAGTAGTGAAGCTAAACTTGGAAGGGATGTATTCACATTCCCCAACTAACCTACAAGGGATGGAGCATACATAAGACTTACAGGGAATCAGACCAATAGACAGGGGAGTAGGGAAAGAAAAAAATAGGGATAGATATTAAGAAGGCTACAAAAATACTTCACTTATTGGGTCTTTTCTACTTGTAGATAGGATTAATAGAAGATCCTAGATCATTTACTAAAATTATCTTTCTAATATACAGATTTGACCATATTATCCTTCTGTTTTAAAACATGCATACTTTGTCACTGCCAAAAGAATAAGGTTTAATGATTTCATTGCATCCAACATAGACGAGGCCCTTTAAAATCTTTCTAACATTGTCTCTCATCATTTTCATACATAGCCTTCACACTACTTGCATAAGACTACTTGGCACTCCACAGCATGCCATGTGGTAAAAGTTATCAGTTGAAATTAAGGAGTCTTCTAACATAAATTTTAATGATTTCATAATATTGCATTTTATATATAATATATTCCATAATTGCTAAATCAAACTATCCAAGAACTTATTTGTTCTCATTTTTATTTACTATTAATAATTAAAACTCAGGGAAATATTTTATGTATAAGTCTTGCTTTATGGGTGTATAATCTATGCAATAGATTGCTTTATGGGTGTATAATCTATGCAATTGTACTTAAATGGGCTCTGTATTTTGTTTGATATTCTATCACCATCTGAAATTCTTAATAATTTTGTAGAAGTCCCATATATTCATTTTGCACTGCGCTCTGCAAATCCCCTGGTTCTTTTATGTCCTTTTCATATTTATATGTTACTATAATGGCAAATGCACACTAGTGAAATTAATTTTAAAAAAGTATTAATATATATCATTTTGGGGTCATAAGATGCATGCTTTTTATAAGATTTGGATGCATGGAATAGATTTCCTTCCCTCAAAGAGTACGAATCAATATCCCTATCAGAAGTATCATACAAATTTGTTCACTGAATATTATAATTAAAAACAAATCATTATAGGACTTCCTCTTCAGAGTAACAAGCACTTACCTACCTGCTTGAATCAGTTAAAAATATATATATATGATCTCTGAAAGATGGGAAGTAAACAAGATGAGCCGTACTACTCTTCCTGCCTGCTAACTTGAGAGACTTCCCAAGCTTCAGCATGGGAGGAAGAACCCAGTTTTGCCAGGCTCATGAGACATCTTGGGAGACCAAGTCAGCTAAATTTCACAGAACAGAGTAGCAGAGAGGACAAAGCTGCACAGAGAAAGAACTTTAAAGCTCTAAAGAAGTCCCCATCCCCCTTCAAGTACTCAACTGAATAATGATCAGCACATGCATTCTAGGAAACTGACCAAGGTCAAGGGAAGAACCACCTGAAAAGAAAGAGGTCTCTGAGCTCATAAATCACAGGAAACAGTGCTTGTTCCTACTGGACAGAGTGGAAACTTCATAACTGACAGGGCACTGGGTAGAGTAACAGATGTGCCTTGCCTCAGTGGAGGGGGAATATTAGTTCTAAATTAAATACTGCTCTGTTCCAAACTAAAAAATCTTAAATTCAATTCCAGGAAGTATTGAATTACTTCTAAATAATTTAGTATTAGCAGCCCATCCAAAGAGCTCAAGATTATTTACAGAAATACTTAGTATTTAATAAGGTACAATTTACTGTGCCTAGAATTTAATAAAAAATCTATCAGATATACAAAAACTAAGAAAATATTAATAGGAACCACAATGAAGAGAAAAATTGATCCATGTAAACCAACCCATAAGTGACATATCTGTTAGAATTAGCAAATCAGGATGTTAACATCCTGGAAAGCAAAGATAAAACTCTCTTTATTCACATCCAACGTGAGTATCTATCTAGAAAATATAATGGAATATACAAACAGGAATTAGAACCAATAATTAAGCATAGCAATGTTGTAGGATACAAGATCAATATATAATAGCAGTATTTCTATATGCTAGCAACAACCCTTTGGAAAATCATATTTAAATTAAAATAGCATCAAGTATATTAAAAAACTTAGGGATGAATCTGACAAAAGATGTATAACACCTGTATGCTAAAACCAGTAAACATTGGTGAAATAAATTTTAAAAAACCTAAATAAATGGAACCGCAGCAATGACAAAAATAAACAAATGGGATCTGATCAAACTAAGAAGCTTCTGCTCAGCCAAAGAAACTATCATTAGAGCAAATAGACAACCTACAGAATGGGAGAAAATATTTGCTCTCTACTCTTCCGGTAAAGGCCTGATAACAAGAATCTATCTAGAACTCAAAAGATTTAACAAGAAAAAAATCAAACAACCCCATGAAGAAATGGGCAACGGAAATGAACAGAAACTTTCCAAAGAAGACAGAATAATGGCCAGCAAACATATAAAAAAATGCTCAACATCTCTAATTGTTAGAGAAATGCAAATGAAAACCACAATGAGATACCACCTAACCCCAGTGAGATTGGCCCGTATCAAGAAATCCCAAAGCAATAAATGCTGGCGAGGATGCAGAGAGACAGGAGCACTCTTACACTGCTGGTGGGACTGCAAATTAGTGCAACCTTTGTGGAAAAGTATTTGGAGATACCTCAAAGAGCTAAAAATAGAATACCATTGGACCTAGCAATAGCATTATTAGGCATCTACCCAAAAGAGCATAAGACATTCTATTATAAAGACATCTGCACCCGAATGTTTTTGGCAGCACAATTCACTATTGCAAAGACATGGAAACAACCCAAGTGCCCATCAATTCATGACTGGATAATTAAAATTCGGTATATGTTTACAATGGGTTATTACTCAATTCTAAGAAATGACAGCGAGTTAACACCACTTATATTATCCTGGATTGAGCTTAAGCCCATTATCCAAAGTGAGGTGACACAAGATCAGAAACATGGGCTCCATATGTACTCGTCACATTGGTACTGAATGATTTTCAATATGGTGCTCAAAGGGTGGTGGTGGTCGCCAGAGATTTTGGGGTGGGGGGAACGACCCACATCTGAGAGACGCAGCGAACAGTGTGGAGGGGAAGGGCATACCTTTGCTAAGTAGAGGCAAAAATATAAAATCTAACCAAAATGTTATAAAAAAAAATTATCGGGTGTCAGGCAGGTGAGGGGAGGGGATGGGTTTATATATACACATTATAAGTACGATGTGCATTGTCGGGGGCATGGACACGCTTGAAGCTCTGACTCAAGAAGGGAGGGAAGGCAATCGCAATGTATGTAACCTTAACCTTTGTACCCCCTTATTATGCTGAAATAAAAAAAACCTAAATAAATGGAAATATATACTGTATACTTGGGTCAGAAGATACAATATTGTTAAAGAAATAATCCTTTCCAATTTTTTTTGTAGATTCAATTCAAATACAATCAGAATTCCAGCAGTTGTTCTTGTAGAAATTGAAAAGCTCAATTTAAATTTCTTAAGTTACTGCAGAAGACCTAGAATTGCCCCAAAATCTTTGGTTGGGGGGAAACAAAGTTCATGGACTAAAGCCACCTATTATATAATAATAGGTTATAGTAATCAAGGCAGTGTGGTGTTGGCATGAAGTCAAATGAATCAATGCAATAGACTAGAGAGTTTAGAAATACAACAACCCATGTATGGACAATCAATTTTTGAGAAAGTTCCAAAGGCAATTCAGTGGAGAAAGGATGTTCATTCGACAAACTATGCTTAAACAACTGGTTTTATATATATATATATATATATATATATATATATATAATACTTTGATCCACACCTTGCATGATATGCAAAATTTGTTCAAAACGTAAAATATTGAAAAATGTAAAATCAAAATTTGAAACCATTCTATAAAGAACATAAGAGCAAATTTTTGTGATGACACTACAAACCCAATTGGATTATATCAAAATAAAAATCCTCTGCTCTTCAAAAGACACTACTCAGGGAATAAAAAGACAAGTCATAACCTCAGAGAAAATATTTGTAAAACATATATCTGATAAAATGCAGTTATCGATACAGTTTCAATTCTCAAAATCCAGTATTTTGAGAAAAGAAACAACTCAATTTTGAAAATCAAGCATAAAATTTAGTCTGACACATCGCCAAAAAATGAATGACCAAACTGTGGTTCACAATCATGGTACACAAACTGCATATTAATTCACCCCACTAGCCGATCATCTCAAGTGTGCAATAACTACAATGCAAAATGCAAAGGTCCGTGTGGAGGAAGATATTAGCAGACATTGTCATTAGGGTGCAAGTAAGCAGTTGGGGCAATGGCAAACGTATATATTTTAATGAAATAGTTTTGGTTTTGAATTAAGGTCTTTCTGTATCTGATGTCCCAAGTCATGTGTAGCAACAACAAAACAGTCACTACAGTCAGGGTCCTGACAGTAGGAACTGTGACCCCATCCAGAGTAGCTTCAGGTTTTGGTACACTGACAGAAAAGGTGAGGACCAGAGTATAAACATTCAATAAATTGGTTTGAGGATCTGGGGACTGGATCCAATTTAAATTAGGAAATTAATATGAAAGGAATTTCTTTTCTATTCTCTTTATCCTTTTGATGGCTCACTGCATAATCAACAAAGATGTGACCTCCTCCTTCTGTGCCTGTCAAGATATCTTCAACCTGCACCTCAGGAATCCACATTTATATTCAAAGACACCTGAGGTTTGCATTTTCAGTGTCTTTCACCAAAAAGAGTTAATTAGATACAATGTTGAAAGTGATATAATTTTTAGAATCATATTTCAGAGGACTATGAATAATAATTTGACAGCAATAAATGGCTTCTAGTCACACTTGCCTGAAAAGATTAAAATGGGTGAACATGCCTGTTACAAGGTTCTTACAATATTATTGTTACATAGTAAATCTATTACTCTCTGGAAAAGATTTTCTTCAAACCAGGAAATCTTCCTCTCAATTCAGGTTGTTCTTCATCACTTCAACCAATTTCTGCTGAAGCTTTCTAGCACCAAGAACGTGACAGAGCCACACCAGCCTGCTGAGCACAAACGCTGACACCAGCAGGTGTCTCTGCCTGCAGCCTGGAGCCAGGTCCCCAAACTCCTCCTGTCACCATTGTCTACCTTTCAAAATGCTAAGAAGAACTAATTACATAATTTGTGCGATCCAGTGTGAAATGAAAATGCGGGTCCTCTTATTTAAAAATTATTAAGAATTTCAAAATGGTGACAACAGAGTGTGAAACACAAGGCCCCGTGTGACTGCATGGATCACATGTCAACGATGCCTGCCCTGACTGGCTGAGCCCTTTAACCAGCTAACCTCCCAGGTTCCTGCGTGCTCACACTCTACTCTTCCTTCTATTAAACTTCTCCAACCCAGCCCATTTTAAATAAACTCTCCTCATCTGGAAATGTCCAGATAACCCAAATGGAAATCAGTCTCCCTGAAAACACCATCTTTCCTGCAGCCTTTTCCAGTGTAGGTAAATTTATCCTTCCACAGGGCCCTGAATAATTTGGACATTTTCTGAGCTTATTGTTGAGTCCTCCAGAATCATTGCACATTCTCTTTAATTGTGCTTCCTTCTAAGATTAACCCCATCCTTATACAGTTCTTCTTTGCTCGGCCTTGTCTTTCCCCTCTTTCACGGGAGACTTGGAAACCAGGACAATGGCCTTCTCTCCCTCTGAGCACTCCAAACAGATGATGCATCAACAACACTGGATTGCCCACCCTATGCGAGCTCCCCAACACTGGACTGCCTGCCCCACGCGAGCTCCCCAACACTGGACTGCCCGCCCTACGCGAGCTCCCCAAACACCTCCCCTGCTGCAAAACTGATCCTCACCCACCCCTCTGGCTCGCCAGCAGCTGGATTGGCTCCACTCTGAAATGCTAAATTCTAATATCCAAATTAATGACCAAAATAACCCATTCTGCCTCCTAAAATAGACTGAGAGACCAACGTGATGAATAGCTTTTGCTTATAAGGCTGTTCATGGATTTGACTACGTGATTCAGAAGTGACAACTGATACTTTCAACACTGGATCAGCAGTTCACGGTTTCTCTGGTAATACACTCTTTCACTCATTTCTAACTGTTTCTAAACAAATAATATTTCTCAATGCTCAAACTCAATAAAATGTGCATTACTGATTTATCTGGAAAGACTTGAAAATTACAGAAACAAAATGACAAACAAAGGCAACTTTCAATTTAAAATGTGTTGTCTTTTCTCTCTGTCTTGACATAAAGGATATTTCCTGCATTATAGTTCTTTGGGTTGGCTAACAAGTGTGTCACAACGAACCTTGAAATCTATCACTCAGAAAAGTAGAACAATCAATACAAATAGAGTTCACACATCAAATATCATGGTTCGTACATGAAAGTTACCTTTGCCATTTTTTTTAAACAATGAGAACTGGCTCTACTGTAACATTAATTATCTCAGTGTCCACATAATTTATAAATGCTTCCCTTCACTTCCATTTATTGGTTACAGAGCCGAGAGAGAGAGGAGACTAGAATAATTCTGGGGTCAGCAACTGCTTTGAGCCAAGGTTGTTTACTGAGTGAATATCATGTGCCAGTCATAAGTCTACCACACACACACACACACACACACACACACATACATACATATATATGAAATATATTTATAAGCTTTTTGGTAGTTTTGGAGAGAGAGTTAAGTGATGCAATTTACAAAATCAACTTGAATTAGCTGCAGTTCATTTTCTTGTCCTATGTTTATGGATTTTCAGTAGTTAAAAAAAATTCTATAATGAGATACAGAGAAATTGATTTATATTACTAGCAAAATTAATCTGCATTTGCTGCAATTTCCCCAAATTTTTGACATCACTCTGGAACTTCCACAAGATCCTTTGTATTAATATTTATCATCAATACCGTGGGCCATCCCTTTCCTCCTGTGCTTGGATCTGTACTAAGTCACACCCACTTCTCTGACACTATATCACATTGCAGAATTATATTCCCTGTAGGGTCATCTGGTATGTACTTCTCATCATTTCACATTGCCATAAACTATCCAGAATACTCTGGGTTGAATTATATTTACTATTTCCACTTGCATTCCAAATAGCCATAGCTTCCAGCCAATAGAACTAGGCTCTAGTTATGAAACAGGTCATTACTACAAAGATTCAGATAAACCAAAGATGCACATCCAGAAATTTTAAAATCTTAAACAGTTATTTTTCAAGTGAATACAAACATTTCTCCTTCAGCTTCAGCTGCAGCACTGGTTTACTTTATTTCGAATGGCTAAGATCTTATTAGGTAACACTATATTCCAGGTACTGTGCTTGACAATGTATATGTACAATTGAGTTACTTAGTAACTACCCTTGAGAAATGGGATAGTTCAGTGCTGTGAGTTCTGAAACTGAGGGAGTGCATAGCAGTCTGTGGATTCACGGCAGAGAGTGCCTGACAGCCTGATAAGAATTAATTGGACAATCCAGTGTGGGAACACAGGAGCTCATCTTGAATAATTAGGAAGCACCTAGCAAAAAGGGGTTGGGGACTGGGGTTGGGACATTCATACATTCACTAATTAAATATTTACGTGCACTGAGGACCTACCATGTGCCCACGCTGTGCTGAGCCAGAGGGTGGGTGTGATGAACAGCTGCCATCCCCACAGCAACAGCCTGTGCTCAAGGGGGCAGTTGAGTCAAAGAGACAAGATGGCGAGGGCCAGTGAGCGACTGGACCATCTCGGCAGAGCACCCAAAGTAGGAACCAGCATGAACAATATGTAGGAGGAATGAAAACAGCCATTTGTGGAATTATAAGAATCTTGGCATGTCTAGAATGATATAGATTGTTAAGAGTTGTTTTAAAAAGGCCGTCCTGAGTGGGTGAGTTTTAGGCTGACATCTAAGGAAAACCCTTTCTTGGTATGACATTCCCATTTCTCCTAGAAAAGACTTTTTTCCAGTAGTTTTGAAGCTGGATGATTGCAAGTTTTCTTGGAGCGGGGCAGAGTTTTACAAGAAGTCTATGCAAAATGTCTTGCTAGCTGCCTTTGCCCTATCAAGAAAGGGTTCTGAATCTTAATTTCTGTTCACTTGTTGTAAAGATATAAAAATAAAACAAAACAAAAATTACACACACACACAAAAATCTATCTGGTAACTTCACGAGGGCCTTTTAAAAGTGATTTGATGTTGAATAAATCAGGCTTGCATGCTGTCCTCACTCAAAAATGGAAAAATCAGTCCCTTTGGCTTCTGGTAGTATTCCCAGAATCAGCACAATCTGCTCTTCCCTTGTCCTTTTCCCCACTAAGTCAGGCAGGAAGGTCGTCAGGGTAAAAATGCCCCAGAGTATAGATCAGAGGTAGGATTTTCATTCAAGATTCAGCTGGGTGTTTTAACAATGACTTAACATTCTGGACTACAGACTTTCTAATTATGAATGCATGCTTCTCATGGACCAAAGAGATATCAAATTTTAAAAAGCACAGTCCAGTCAAGACTTTGAATCACAACCACGGGAAAATGCGCAGAGTCCCCTGCTCACAGCTCACGGCCACTCCCTTTCCTATTGGCCAGCCCTTGGCAGCAGCCTGCCAGGGCTCAGGTCCAGACACCATCCAATCCTTTCCCTCTGGCCCCTTCATTTCCCCCTCTGCTTCTGCTGCACCACCCTGCATGGCTGCCCCCACCTCCAGCTGCCACCCACCTAAGAAACTCCAGGAACAGCCCCTGCAGAGAGTGTATCATTTTATGCTATGATTGACTTCCTAGAATTTACCTTTGTAGTGTTTGCCTTTTTTCTTCTGAAAAAGCTAATAAGAAGGTTGGAGTTAAGTGGGCAATGGCCAGATGCTGTGGTGTGGATGGGCAGGGGAATTTGTGGGCAACATCCACCACCAGCTATATTTGTTATTTAATACCTAGACATTTAGAAAAATAAGATTTTTTAAGATATTTTCTCTAGAGTTTTGATAGTCTGATTCTTTTTAAATTACAATATTTTCTGCTTGATTTTGAAAATGTTAAGCTGTTGAACTGCCTCTACTGTCTTAAGTTGCTAATTCTCTCTGCTCAGCATCTGAGACTTTAGAGAAACTTACAGTGAAGCACAAAAAGCAGCTAGATTTAGAGCAGTAGAAGGAGCAAAGTTACATATTTTTGTATTAGTGTTTTTATTATATAAAACATACATGCTTATTGTTTAAAAAGCTCAAGCTATATGAAAAGGAAATAGAAAATACTGAAACACCTTGTTCTCATACTCCAAATTGAGTCACTGTTAAAAATTTCTTGTCTAGCCTTCAAGACATTTTTTTGGCTATTGAAAAGGACTCTCTATGTATCTCTGTCTCTTTATATCTCTATCGTCTATCTGACTATTGTCTAACCTGCTTTTGGCATTAACAATATGTCTTGGACATATTTTCATATCTGTTATAGCTCAATATTTTTAACAACTACCTGAATTCCACTGCTTCAATACCTATCTTTGTGTTTAAAGTAGAATTCACGTGGTGAAAGAATGAGTATTTGCTATTTCTAGTGTATTGCACTTCAAAGATTGGTTCTGGTCTGAAACTGTCAGAGAACAGAATTAGAAGAGATTGCTGTCAGACTCCATTCATGGGGATGCCATTATCATTGGGAGCTCCTTCTCAATTTCTCATTGATTGAAGGTAATAACATAAAACCCTGGACAACATTTTAGCAAAGCCTAAGTAATTCTGTTTTCCACCCCACAAACATAATTTCTCACAAAGGGTTAAATCTGAAATGTCTTCTACATTGTCCTCATGAGACTAAATTCCTGGTGTGTGTATATTGTTACTTTTGGCCATTGTTCCTCTGTATATATCACAGTACCTGAGACTTGCCATATGTTGAATACATGCCTTATTTAATGAATGGTGCGTAAACTGACTAATTCAGGTGTATTAGTTGAAAGCACGCAAATGTTTATGGCAGCACAATTCACTACTGCAAGGATGTGGAAACAACCTAAGTGCCTGTCAATTCATGAGTGGATTATTAAAATTTGGTATATGTATACAATGGAATATTATTCAATTATAAGAAACAACAGTGATCTAGCACCTCTTATATTTTCCTGGAGAAAGCTGGAAGCCATTATCCAAAGCGAGGTAACACAAGATCGGAAGAATAGGCTCCACTTGTACTCGCCATCAAATTGCTACTGACTGATTAACACTGTGGTGCTCACATGGTAGTAATATTCTCCAGGGATGGGGACTTGGGGGGAGGTAAACTCACAACTATAGGACACGGTGAGCACTATGGGGGCAAGGGGCATGCCTCTAACCCCCACTAGGGAGAGGCAATGATATAAAATGTAACCACAATATTCGTACCCTCATAATATCCTGAAATAATAAATAAATTAAAAAAGAGAAAATGAAAGAGGTTATATGACCAAAAAAGAGTAAAACATGTTTCTCAAATACCTACCTTTAGTCCTGTGGGAATCTAAAGCCTCAACCTAAAAGTTTTTATGACACTTCTCAGAGAAATGTCTTACAGAAATATACACTTAGAATAGAGTACCCAGTGAATAATAATTCAGTTAAACAAGGGCAACTCCGGTATGTTTCCACCACGCCCGCAGCTTATGCTCGGCGCCCATGCAGACACGTGCTGCCTCCCCTCACAGCCCCTGATCCTGCATAATTAGGCTTCGGTGCTGACGCGGCATCGGGCTTCAAGATGTGGGATACCAGAAAGGTAGGTGCACAGCAAAGCTTCTCACGCTTGACGGCTAAATTGCCTTTCTCAGTACCTAACACATTCGGAAACCTGTAATTTTGTCTCTCTGGCAACCTGCAATTTTTTATTTATTTTTATTTACTTGGTAACCTTAGGGAAAGAAGACGCCCACAGTGAGCCCTCCCTCCTTCAGCTGCCACCAGGTCTCCCTGTAATTCCCCCAGATCCAGCCTCCCCCTCGGTCTTAGTCTCGCCACCTGTGTGTAACCAAAAATGCAACATTCTTGCCCTGGAAAGAGAGTTAATGAAGTGTCTCTCATCTCCCTTATCACTTTAATCTTCTCATTTCTTTTTTCTTCTGACTGTACCATTTCCGAATCTTTATACTCTGTTACCTGGGCCTAAAATAACTATCTTCTCATTATACAAGGAGATCTTTATATGCTTAGAGCCCTTTCATTCATTCATTTACTATGCACTGAATATTTATTAGTCAACAATTGCTAAGACTATAAAAGCGTCTAACACAGTCACAGTTTTCAAAATTTCAGTCTAGCAGAGAGAAAAAGGCACAAAATCCATTAATTATAATCCACTGTGACAAGATCTACAGAGAAGCAGGGATCACATATTATGAGAACTTGGATAAAAGAGTAATTAAACCTGACCAGAAGGATGAGGAGAGGCTTTATAACTGATCACCAAGAGCAGCCAAGTAGCTTCATTGTTTCCTTCAATCACTATCACCTACTTATCCCTCTTCTAGTCTGCTGTGATCAGTGGCGTATTTTTCTGTCTCCCTTAGAAAATCAAACTTAGTGTGAGCACAGAATATGTGTTTTGCATCTTCTTATCCCCAACATCAATCACAGTGTCAGATATTAATTAACTGATTTACTCAACAGATCTACCGCACACCAGGCAGCCTGACTGCCAGGTGCTCTCCTGGGCATTAAAGATCCAAGAGTTATGAAAATATGCCAAGTCTCGTGTCTCATAGAGCTGACGTTCTAAGAAATAGAAATTAGTCCCATGAACCTATAACCTCTTTGATGCAATCTTGCTACAAAAGATGGGGAAAAACAGACAGATGGAAATGGAGCTGGTTGTGTCATGTTAGTGGTGGGCTACTGCATTCTCTAGGGCAAGGAGCGAAGGCTGTTCTGTTAGATGATATTTGAGCAGGCACCAAAGCAAGTCAGCAAGGGAGCCAGAGGGGTATCTAGGAGGCATGTGCTAAGTGGAAAAACCAGCAAGCAAGAGCTTGGGTGGGAAGCAGGACCATGAGCAACAAAGTGGCCGGTGTGGGCGGAGCAGAGAGAGCAGGAGGGGAGTAACCAGAGTAGCCAGAGACATGGTCATGAGGTCATGATGGCTGTGGGCTGGGACTTGGAGACAGATCCCTATGTGGCCTTAGGCAGGACTTTGGAGTTTGCCCATGCGAGAAGGAAAGTTGTTGGGGAATTTTGGATATAGGAGTGACATGCCCTGGCTGTGTGTGGGAAACAAAGTATAGAGTAGGCAAGGATGGGCCCTGGGAGAAGACTGAGGAAGCCATTTATCCAGGGAAGAGAGATGGTAGCTTTCTGACTTTATTTCAAAGATCAAGAAAGCAACTGCTGGTTTGCAGGCACTCATTAAAAGTCAGATACTATATATATATATGAAGAAATGATAGCCTGTCCCTCTTCCCCTCCCCCCTCACTCCTCACTCCCCTCCTCCTTCTATTCTTTCTCTTTCTTCTCCTTCTCCTTCTACTCCTCTCTCTCTCTCTCTGTCACACACACACATACACACACACACACACACACACACTGTATAACTGATACAATATTACTTTACTTATTTGTTGAATACTATTATTAATAGTTTTTAAAGTGTTTCCTTTAAGGCAGAAACTCTAACTCAATTTATTAAACACTATCTACAAACTTCAATGTAGTAATTAATAATTGTTGCAGCTCATTATCTAAGCCTGTTAATTAGAAACACAACATTTTTCTGATCATCTGCTAGATGTACATTTTATTCCTGAGTTTTGAGCATATAATTTATTCTCCTTCTGCTGGTGTCGCCACAGGCTTGCACTGATTGTCACAGTTCTTACCAGATGGAGTAAGGACCCTCCTGAGGAAACCAGCGTATGAGGATCCGCCCCCTCCTTCAGGAGCCGAAGCACTGAAAAAAACAAGAGAATGGAGTCAGAGCAAAGTATTCTGAACCAAAAGTTGTAGACTTTCATTAAGCTCTGAAATGCAAATAGACATGAAAGCCAAAGAAGAAGGATTTATCACATTCCAAACTTATTTTATGTATTTGTGATTGGTAACATTTCTCTTCACATTCAAACATATCCCATGGTTTGGCAATATAAGTACTTAGTACAGACATGCAAATCAATGAGAAAGTGAAACAGGGTTTTACCGTTTATTGTTTCAAAGTGTCTAGTTTATGCATCCTTTGCAGAACAAAAAAAAGCAAAAAGAAAAAAAAATACTTCACTTGGCTCATGTGGGGATTATG
The DNA here is from genome assembly GCA_008750895.1 of Mirza zaza. Lineage (NCBI taxonomy): Eukaryota > Metazoa > Chordata > Mammalia > Primates > Cheirogaleidae > Mirza > Mirza zaza. Next base: position 61,378 of record VSMD01007451.1, on the reverse strand, counting down.
TCACTGAATTCTCATTTTTTTAAATTCATTAAGACCCACTGGCTTAAGACAGTAAAAGTTTACTTTTGCACATTAACCTTTTGTTGGTGCCATCAGCCCTTGGAGACATTTTTACCATTCTCACAAAGCACTTTGGGACAAAGCCATGTACCTCAAATTAGTAATGTCAAACAGATTGAAATACAAATCAATTATCAGAATAAATTCACAGATAAAAAGCGGCCTATGTTTCCATATGAACAGCAAAGGTGATTTCATTAGTACATGGAATGCCGCGGGGCATAAGAGATCGACTGTGTTATATTCTCCACTACTCAAAGTGGAGCTGTAAGAAGAGCCCCACAGAAAGGTTCATCAGCTCCTCACTGCATTATATTAGTTTTCACTGCTGATAGCAGTATCATAATTTGAATAAAATGTCAATAATGCATTTCCATAAAATATATAATTAAAGCAATAGTTACTATTTTATTAATATTTATTTTATTTTTTTATTTTCCTGGAACTTTCCTACTTTCAGTATTCAAAGTCACAAGTCTAGGGAACCTCCTAAACTCTGGGCAAACTAGGTCAGTTGTTCACTCTGCTTCTAAGATATATCTAAAACCAAGTCATTTTCTATTTTTTTTCCTAACTGACTAGATACTTTTATGAACTTCTTTCTTTTTCTTTTTTTTTTTTTTTGAGACAGGGTCTCGCATCGTTGCCCAGGCTAGAGTGAGTGCCCTGGCGTCAGCCTAGCTCACAGCAACCTCAAACTCCTGGGCTCAAGCAATCCTGCTGCCTCAGCCTCCCGAGTAGCTGGGACTACAGGTATGCGTCAACATGCCTGGCTAATTTTATATATATATATATTAGTTAGCCAATTAATTTCTTTTTTATTTTTTTATAGTAGAGACGAGGTCTCGCTCAGGCTGGTTTTGAACTCCTGACCTTGAGCAATCCGCCCGCCTCAGCCTCTCAGAGTGCTAGGATTACAGGCGTGAGCCACCGCGCCGGTCTTAACTTCTTTCTTTTATTTCAAAATATTATGAGGGTACAAATGTTTTTGGTTACATGGATCACTTTTTTTATTTCAGAATTTTACAGGGATATACATGTTTTAGCATAATGTGCTTTTGTACAGTTTGAGTCAAAGTTATAAGTGTGTCTTTCAGTTAGTTAGTGTGAATTGTACCAATTAGCTATGAATTTACCCATTCCCTCCTTCCCCCTCCCACCTACTTGATTTTCCTTGAATTTTATTTCCATGTGTGCATGTAAGTATTGATTGATTAGTTCTAATTTAGTGTTGAGTACATATGGTGTTTGTTTTTCCATTCTCATGATACTTCACCAAGAAGCATGGCCTCCACTTCTATCTAGGTTGTTACAAATGATCACCATTTTCTTTTATAGCTCAGTAGTTCTCCATCGTATACATAAACCACATTTTATCAATCCATCATGGATCACTTTTGTAATGCTGAGTCAGGGCTATAAGTGCCCATTACACAGCTAGTGTGCACTGTGCCCTTAGTTATGTTTTTACCCGTCCCTTGCTTCCCCCTGCCTCCTGCTTGATTCTAGCTAAGTTTTACTTCTCTCTGTGCACATTGTATTCATCAGTTAGCTCCAATTTAATATCAAGTACATGTGGTGCTTCTTTTTCCATTTTTTAGATACTTCACTTAGGATAATGGTCTTCAGATCCATCCAAATTGTTGCAAAAGGCATGAAGTCATCCTTTTTCGTGGCTGAGTAGTATTCCATGGCATATACACACCACATTTTGTTAATCCACTCATGACTTGATAGACATTTGAGTTGATTCCACATTTTTGCAATTGTGAATTGTGCTGCAATAAACATTTGAGTGCAAGGATATTTTTGATAAAATGACTTCTTTTCCTTTGGGTAAATACCCAGTAGTGGGATTGCTGGTCAAATGGTAGGTCTACTTTTAGTTCTTTGAAGAGTCTTAATAGTGTTTTCCATAGAGGTTGTACTAATTTGCAGTCCCACCAATAGTGTATACGCGCTCCTTTTTCTATGCATCCATGTCAGCATCTATTGTTTTTGAACTTTCTAATAAAAGTCATTCTAGCCTTTCTAATAATAAAATTATCCATTCTAATTTTCTTATTGTGGTGTTAATTTGCATTTCCATGATGATTAACATTGAGCATTTTTCATATGTTTATTGGCCATTTGTCTATCTTCTTTTGAAAAGCTTCTTTTCATGCAATTGGCCCACTTTTAATGTTTTTTATTCTTGCTGATTTCCTTGAGTTCTTTGTAGATTCTGGTTATTAGCCTTTTATTGGATGTATAGCTTACCTATATTTTCTCACATTCTGTAGACTGTCTTTTTGCTCTGTTGATTATTTCCTTAGCTGTGTAGAAGCTACTTAATTTAATCAAGTCCTATTTATTTATTTTTTAATTTATTTTTGTTGTTGCTGTGGTCTTAGTCATAAATTCTTTGCCTAGGCTGATACCTAGAAGAGTTTTTCCTACATTTTCTTTTAGAAATCATGCCTTACATTTAAGCCTTTTATTCATCATGAGTTAATTTTTGTGAGTGGTGAAAGAAATGGATCCTGTTTCATTCTTTTGCTGTGACTATCCAATTTTTGAATAGAACCATTTATTGAAAAGTCATCTTTTCCCCAGTGTATTTCTTGTCTGCTTTGTCAAAGATCAGTTGGCTGTATGTGGATGGTTTTATATCTCAGTTCTCTATTCCATTCCATTTGTTTATGTCTCTATTTTTGTGCCAGTACTATGCTGTTTTGGTTACTATTGCTTTGAAATATAGTTTGAAATCTGGTAATGTGATACCTTCAGATTTGTTCTTTTTGCTTAAGATTGCTTTGGCTATTTGGGCTCTTTTCTGGTTTTATACAAAGCACAGAATTACTTTTCCTAGATCTGTGAAATATAACATTGGTATTTTGATAGGGGTTGCATTAAATCTGCAAATCACTTTGGATATCATGGACATTTTAATAATGTTGATTCTACTGATTCATGAGCATGCTATGTTTTTCCATGTGTTCATGTCATCTACAATTTCTTTCCTCACTGTTTCATAGTTCTCTTTGTAGAGATCTTTCACCTGCATGGTTAAGTATATTCCTAGGTGTTTTATTTTCTTTAGAGCTATTATGAATGGTACTGAGTCTTTGATTTGACTCTCAGCTTGACTTTTGTTGCTGTACACATCAAAAAAACATAAAGGTCACAAATTAACAATCTAAGGATGTATGCCAAGGAACTTAGAAAGGAACAGCAACCCAAATCCAAAGCCAGCAGGAGAAAAGAAATAACTAAGGCCAGAGAAGAACTAAATGAAATGGAAAACAAACAAACAAAAATACGTAAGATCAATGAAAGAAAAGGTTGGTTATTGGAAAGATAAACAAAATTGATAGGCCTCTTGCTAGCTTAACCAGGAATAGAAGAAACAGGACTCAAATAAGCTCAATCAGAAATGAAAAAGGAGATATTACAACTGATACCACAGAAATATAAAATATCATCTATAAATACTATGAAAATCTCTATGCACATAAACTCAAAAATGTAGAGGAAATGGACAAATTCCTAGAAACAAACAACTTCCCCACACTTGATCAGAAAGAAATAGAACTCCTAAACAGACCTATAATGAGCAGCAAGATTGAAGCAGTAATAAAAATATTCTAACAATAAAAGCCCTGGATCAGATGGATTCGCAGACAAATTTTATCAGACTTACAAAGAGCTGGTACCCATATTGTAGAAAGCATTCTAAAACATCAAGATGGATCCTCCCCAGCTCATTCTATAAAGCCAGTATCAGCTTGATACCAAAATCTTTTATTTCTTTGTAACACAGAACTGTACAAAATGGTTCAGGTCCAAACTCATGCCTCACTGAGGTATACTGTCTTTCTATTGAATTTCTCTGTGATCTGAAATGTTGCCTGAAGGTACCATAATTCTTGGTACAATTCTATGGTACCATGGCACCATAATTCTTTTGTGTTCCAATGTCTGGTCTCTTGCCATCTTCCTGAGCATCATGGAGGAAATTACAAGCCTTGGCAGACATCATTACTCCTGCCAAGATTCCTTCTAAGAAGGCACCCTCTTGGATGGGGTGACAGTGGGTGAAATGAAGGAGACAGGACTCCCCCTGTGCACAAGTCAGTCTACCCCATCCAGTTTACTGTTTATACAGCCTCTCCTTAAATCAAAGCACCATTGGTCCAAATCCAGAGAGAAGTTCTAAGTTCCTAAATAGGAAGGTGCCCATATCTTTTCATTTACCAAGTGACTTGCCTTTGATGCTGTTCATCCTTCAATCAAGGAATTAATTCTTTTTTATAACCTAGATTCTGCTAATGTTCAGTAGTTTGTTACAAAAAATTGTCAAAGTTGGCAAACTTATGGGATAACTTGTACCCCAACAGCATGTGTAGTATTCATTTGCTTAGTGGGTTATCTTCTTTCTCAGTCTGTATCAGAAAAGTTTAGGAGGTTGAGGCATTGCCTCTCTTGTTTTTTACCGTATTTCTAAGAACTACTATGAGGCACTTATATCCTAATATTTATTCTTTTAGTAAATTAAATTATTTATCTTGAATTAACTATGCTTATATATTTCTGTGTACTCTGCAAAGCACTAGCAAATGTGTGATCACACTACAAATATAGTGTGAAATAAAGTAATATATCAGTAAACATATTAGAGTATAATATCAATAAAATGTGGTCAAATTTTTATGTAGAATCCACCATGTGAACATATAGTGAATTATACATAATAGAAATCAGTGGTTCATATTCAATGGCTTTGTAGTCAGATAGATTTAGATATGATACCTGGGAAAGCCACTGAACTTTACACCTCAGTTTTCTTTCTCTGGGGGGGGGGTTGTTTGTTTTATTTCAGCATGTTATGGGGTTACAAATTCTAAGGTTTCAAAAAATGCCCTTTGCCCCCCTCTCCCCACAAGTCTGACTTTCCAGTGTAACCATCCCCCAGATGGTACACATCTCACTCATTATGTATGTATATACCTGCCCCCTCACCCCTCCCACCTGCCCAATACCCAATTACTGTAGTTCCTATGTGTCCACTTAGGTGCTGCTCAGTTAATGCCAGTTTGCTGGTAAGTATATGTGGTGCTTGTTTTTCCATTCTTGGGATACTTCACTTAGTAGTATGGGTTCCAGCTTTAACCAGGAAAATACAAGGTGTGCTATATCACCATTGTTTTTTAGAGCTGAATAGTACTCCATCGTATACATATACCACATTTTATTAATCCACTCATGGATTGATGGGAACTTGGGTTGTTTCCACAGCTTTGCAATTATGAATTGTGCTGCTATGAATATTCGAGTGCAGGTGTCTTTTTTGTAGAGTGTCATTGGATCTTTTGGGTAGATGGCCAGTAATGGGATTGCTGTATCAAATGGTAGATCCACTTGTATAGCTTTAAGGTATCTCCATATTGCTTTCCACAGAGGTTGAACTAGTTTTCAGTCCCACCAGCAGTGTGGGAGTGTTCCTCTCTCTCCACATCCACGCCAGCATTTATTGTTTGGGGACTTTTTGATACAGGCCATTCTCACTGGAGTTAAGTGATATCTCATTGTAGTTTTGATTTGCATTTCCCTGATGATTAGAGATGTTGAGCATTTTTTTCATATGTTTGTTGGCCATTCTATTGTCTTCTTTTGAAAAAATTCTGTTCATGTTCTTTGCCCACTTCTTGATAGGGTTGTTTGATTTTTTCTTGCTGTTTTTCATGAGTTCTAAGTAGATTCTAGTTATCATCCCCTTATCAGATGTGTAGGATGCGAAAATTTTCTCCCATTCTATAGGTTGTCTGTTTACTTTCATGATTATTTCTTTGGCTGTGCAGAAGCTTTTTAGTTTGATCATGTCCCATTAATTTATTTTTGTTGCTGCTGTGATTGCCTTTGGGGACTTCTTCATAAACTCTTTGCCTAGGCCAATGTCTAGGAGAGTGTTTCCAACATTTTCCTCTAGAATTCTAATAGTTTCATACCTTAGGTTTAAGTCTGTTATCCAGCGTGAGTTGATTTTTGTGAGAGGTGAAAGGTGTGGATCCTGCTTTAGGTGAGTTGATTTTTGTGAGAGGTGAAAGGTGTGGATCCTGCTTTAGCTTTCTACAAGTGGCTATCCAATTTTCCCAGTACCATTTATTATTTAATAAAACAACTGACAACTGTTGGACTCACTTCCAGGGGGTATTGTGAGAATTGAATGAGACAACATCTGCAGCATGTCCACCACACCTCTGGGTACTTGTTAAGGATCACTAAATGATTTGTAATTACTATGAGTAATAAAATCCCATAAGAATATAACATAGAATCCATATTTTAAAGTTTATTCTAATTTTTCTCAAAACTTTCTTATTACTAAATGTTAAATTTAAGTGTAGAATATAAGCAACACCAATTTAGCAATATTAATCTGAAGGTTGAGTATAAAATTTATCATACAGGAAAAGTAAGAGGAAGGGGGAAATGTATAAAGCAAAGGAAAATTCTGAGCATGGAGAAAGTGAATATTTATTACCTTGTTTTTAATACAATCTACTGCATTGTAAGTTTGTATCATTTAATTTTTAATATAGACATTATTTAACTGTTTCACAACCAACTCATACAATTTCTGAAATTTTAAGTTGTGTCCCCTGAGCTAGCATGGGTAAGCTTTGGCACACTGCAGTCAGCAGCCATGAGATACGTAAAGAACACTGCCCAGGGATGTCCAGGAATGAGAGAGGCACTGCACCCAGGGTACTTTCTGTCACAGAGGAACATGTGAGTGAGCCACCCCCCCTCCTCCACCCAGCCAGACAACATCCTAGAAAGAAGAGGTATGTGGGCAATCTAGGTGTTTTGTTTTTCCTAGATAGAAGGATTATTTTCTGAGAGGGCTGTTTACATGATCAGACTGAACTATATTACAACCACAGACTGGATAGTAACTGGTTTGTCCCTCATGGGTGAGGACTCAAGAATGAAGACAAAATCAACTACTGACAAAATAGAGAAATAGCATATTCTTTGCATATACAAATGATAGTGTGTGCTAAATTCGATGACTCTGCTATGTGTTCAATACTGGACAGGCTAAGGAACCTAAATATTAAGATATAATAAAGAAAATGTCTCTTGTACAATAATTGGCTTATAACAAGAATTTTGAAAAAAGGAGGAGAGACATCTTTATAAAACTAACAGATGTTGAACACTTTCCTAAGTACTTAGGATCTAACACTAGAACAAGTACTTTATGCATTAAAATTACTTTCTCCCTATTCTCCATACATCTCTACAATACAGATACTATAGCTGTCACTGTTTTGCTAATCAGAAAACTGAGTCTCTGATACACTGGGCAGTTCCCCAAGGCCACGGGTGGCATGTGTGGGTGTGGAACAGCACCAGACTCCAAGTATGGTGTTCTAAACCCTAAACAGAATCAAGGTGGTGAAATTTCAAAGTCCCAACAGAAATCGAGATCCATTTGAATGGCGTCAAAGTTACTCATTTTGTGGAAATTTGCCTAAATTTAGATTAAAATACTTTCTTCAGAAAGGAATGGGTTCATAGCAACCTTGTGACCACACGGTTGGGATTGTCAGTCAAGTGAAACAGCACCACCATTCTGAGTCTTTCTGTTATGAGAAAATCTGCAAGGGAACAGTCTAAAGAAAAACAGCCATCTGGGGACCAAATAGAATAATGAAACTTTGTTTTCCTTTTATAGTGTTACTGCTTGGAGTGGATTCAGAATTTATCGCATATTTGTGGCTTCTTCCTCAAGCTGCAGCAGAACTCCATCAAGATGTCTGTGTGGGGGACATGATTTGATATTTAAAAAGAAACATCGAGTCTCTAAATCTTGAGCTACTGGGGTAAAAATATGGACCAAAATACATCTTAAAGTTTTGCTAAGAGGCTGTAATAGACTATGCAGCTGCCCTCCCCCATCACCAAAAATAACCAAACACAACAGCCCGCCTGATGATCAGGGTGCATTGATGTTTTGAGATACGGTATTGCCATCATGTACCAGTCAGTTCTCTGGAGATCGGATCAGCTAGTGTGGACATTAGATGGCACAGCAATCTCTACCTGTCACACAGTCTACATGATGTGCCTCTTACATTCCCAAAGAAGGTATATGTAAAATCAAGAGGAAAGGAAAAGTAAAGCAAAACATAACTGGGTTCTACATTTTTTTTCCAGCCTTGAGCCTTGAGAAAGACATTTTCCTTTAAACCATCTTATTAAAAAAATAAAAAAGAAATGAGAAAAGTAAAAGGCCTTTTCTATAGAGGGAAGGACAAATCACATGTGGTAAAATGTTAGAAATTGGTAACCCTGGTTAGCTGGCATATGAGAGTTCTTTGCATTATCTGAGAAGCTTTTCTGTAAGTTTGCTTTTATTTCTAAATAAAAAAGTTATACAATGAAAAACAACAAAAGAACCAATCCAGTGTCATTTTTCCCTCTTGAAATGATAATGGAAATATCAATATGTCTAAAAATGTATATGTGAGAATTTCCACATGGTTGATAGCCCTCTAAGAAATCCTTTAAAAATTTTATCTTACCTCTTTAATATGTCAATCAAGAAGGGAAGCAGAAAGCAGGAATATAGAAACTATGTTATCAACACTACAGATATGTCTATTTGCACAGTAATGCTGCCGAAATAAATACAGATGTACTTCCCTAAGTACGGCTCAAATTTTATCATGTATAAGAATAACTTCAGGATTTTATTTAAATAGATTTTCCTAGTTCAGGACTTCTCAATTTATTTTTTATCATTGTCTCCCCTACGCCCCATAAAACTGCAATTCCGCAGACATTCTAGATATCTGCTTACAGACTGTGCCCCTATGGAGAATAACAAACCATCATTTCATCTAAGATTTTTCTCCCCCAAGAACCAGCTTTTGCACCCTTGGGAGCTATTTGTATCCCTGTTAGAATCAAGCCCTAATCCTACCTCCTGTTATTCTGATTCAGTAGTTTTGTTGTGGGGTTTAAAATCATGAATTGTGTAAAAAACATTTCAGAGGATTCTGGCACATATGGTCCCCTAAAGACATTTTTGAGAAAAACTGCTAGGATTTTACAATCTCAGAAAATTGCCTCTGAACGCCTCATTTGGAGTGACAACGTAAGTGAGTGGCAAAGCCAAGAACCAGTGGAAGATCCTCCCCATTACTTTGCCATTGAGAATCTGGTCCCCATGGCCACATGCTCCACAGGATCCCTCAGAACACACAGTGTATTCTCAACAAATAGGTATTGACCAGGACCTCCCTGACATGGGTCAATCACACAGGGGGCCTGTAGCCTTCAGTTTGTATCCAAATACAAATGCCTGGGTTTGGTCAGCCAAGGATGTGCCCATCAATCCACATGTTTCTTGATTATAACATGAGGAAGAGTAGGTAGCTGCATAAATCAGTGTCCAAAGGACTGTTAGGCTTGGTCCCCTCCCCGCCTGGCAATGAGTGATCCATAATAAGACGTTTTAAGTAGGCTCTCGAAGTTCCAGTGAGGCCCTGCCTGAAATCTTTATTCAGGCCAGCAGCACAGTCATGCCATCAGTGGTTGCTTCTGACTTGGATCGAGTCCATCTGCACTGAGGGGACGTGCACGAATGCTGTCAGCCACCCTCCTGGGAAAGGAGACCCCAGAGGGCCAGGCGTGGTGTCAGGGTTTCAGTTTTTGTGCATGTTGGCTGGAGTTATTACAACCCTATCATCTGGCCAGTAATAAGGGAAAGAAGAGGTAACCTCATTCCAGTCATGATCTGAGCTGACCTGAGACCAAGCACAGGTTCCATCCACTTCAGGTTTGCTCACATTCATGAGTACAGCACCCCGGGGTTCTCAGGTGAGTCTGAGCTGGTCGCAGGGACACAGGGACTCTCTTCCTTGGCATGTCACAACTACCTTCTTTGTTTCCCCAGTAATAAGACATTGTATTATTAGCCTCATTCTACAAGTGGAGAAACTGATGGCAGTAACTTGCCCAAGGTCACACAGTTGGTGGATGTTAGGACCGAATTCGAATTCAGGAAATCTTAGTCAGATTTCATGTTCTGGACTATTAGGCTTGGAAGACTCGTACACACCACATGATTGCCAGAGTGGATTTCAAAGGAGAGTAAATAATGCACTACACATTTTGTTTCATATGCATTTTAGGTATAAATTTTTAAAACTTTTCCCTAGTAATGAAGACAAGCAATGTTTTTGTAGAAAGTTAAAATACAGGGAAAATAGAAAAATGCAGAAAATGTATTAAAAAGCAAAGGGAAAAAAAGCAAATCCCAGAAAAAAAGGACAGATTTGAATAAATAAATGTAAAGTTTTTATAATAGAAGATAATTGTTGCCATGCATTTATAAGAATAGCTTGACAGGTATATAATTCATATAACATAAAATTTACCATTCACTGGTTTTCAATGGAATCACAGATTTGTATAATCTTAAGTACATTTTCATCATCCCCAAAAAGTAACTCTTCCTTTACCAAGTTCCCTGGCTAGAACTTTTTGTATATGTTTGTCTTAATCCTTATTTAATATGAAATCTTTCAGTGTTTCACCATTAAGTATGTTAGCTGTGGGTTTTTGTAGATGCCCTATCTGAAGCTGAACTATTTTCTCACTATTTTTATGTATTATGTTTATTAAGAAAGAATTTCATGTTTTTAAAAGCCATTCCTTCATCTATTGAGATGACAATGTGAATTTTATTCTTTATTCTACTAATATGCTATATTTTTTAATGATTTTTCATATATAGAAACAATCTAGCATTCCTAGAATAAAACTCATCTGGTCATGATATATAATCCTCCTTATTAGGATTACTGGTTTCTTATTAGTATTACTGGTTTCATTGCTCTAGCACTTTGCTGGGAATTTTTGCATCTATGTTCATAAGAGATATTGGTCTGTCTTTTTCTTGTATTTTGATGCCTTTGTCTGGTTTTGGTATTGGGGTAATACTGGCCTCATAGAATGTTTTTGGCTGTATTCCCTCTTGTTCAAATTTATGAAAGCATTTATGAAAATTAGTATTAATTTTTCTTTAATCATTTGGAAGAAATCCTCCATGAAGCCATCTGTGCCTGGAATTTCCTTTGTGGGAAGATTTTATTAATTCAATCTCTTTACTTGTTAAAATCCTATTATGATTTTCTATTTTTATCTTGATTCACTGTTGGCAATTTTTGTCTTTCTAGGAATTTCTCCATGTCATGTGGGTTATCTAATTTTTTGGCACACAAGTTTAATAGCATTACATTTAAATCCATTTTACTTCTGTAAATTTGGCTGTAATGTACAGTACACTCTGTAAGTTTGGCTGTAATATACAGTAAGGGGATAAGGTCCAAAACCCCCCGTGGATACCAGAAACTGCAGATAGAACCAAACTCTATATATGCTATGTTTTTTCCTATACATATGTACCCATGATAAAGTTTAATTTGAAAATTAAGCACTGCAAGAGATTAAAAAAATAACTAATAATAGAACAATATACTGCAATAAAAATTATGTGAATGTGGTCTTTCTTTCTCTCTCAAAATACCTCATTGTACTGTTCTTACCTTTCTTCTTCTTGTAATGATGTAAGACAATAAAATGCCCACATGTTGAGATGACATACACGGTGACAGAGTGTTAAGCTACCATAGATCTTCTGAGGGTATGTCAGAAAAAGAATCATCTGCTCTGGATGGCCCTGGGTCATTTAGCCATGACAATGCCAATGGTTGATGTTAAGAGCAGACTGTCGATGACTAACATGCAGGTGGTGTAGATAGCATATATGCTGGACAGGGGAAAGACTCACAATACAGGTGGGACAAAGCAGAATGTCATGAGTTTTCACTATTTCACTATTCAGATTGGTATAAAATTTAAAATTTATGAATTATTTCTAGAATTTTCCATTTAATAATTTTGGACTAGGTTAACCAGAGGTAACTGAAACCATGGAGAGCAAAATCATGAGAGGGAACTGCTGTATCCCCTTTCATTCTGAATTTTAATAATTTGAAGGTTTGGGGTTTTTTGGGGGAATCATTTTAGCTAAAAGTTTTTCAACTGTGTTGATCTTTTCAAAGAACCAAGTTTTTATCTTACTGATTTTGTTTAATTGTTCTCTTTATTTCTTTTATCTCCCTTTTTTTCTATTTGGAGTAGATATTTTTTATAATTTATTATTATTATCTTTATATTCTTTTTTTATTTTAGCATAAAATATTTCAGGGGTACAAATGTTTAGGTTACATACATTGCCTTTACCCCACCTGAGTCAGAGCTTCAAGTGTGTCCCTCCCCCAGACAGTGTGCACCACACCCATTAGGTGTGAATATGCCCATTCCCTCTTCCCCCCTCCCACCTACACAACACCCAATGAATGTTATTACTATATGTTCACTTAAGTGTTGATCAGTTAATACCAATTTGATGGTGAGTACATGGGTGATTGATTTTCCATTCTCAGGATACTTCACTTAACAGAATGGGCTCCAGCTCTATTCAGGATAATACAAGAGATGCTAGATCACCATTGATTTTTGTGGCTGAGTAGAACTCCACGGTATACATATACCATATTTTATTAATCCACTCATGTATTGATGGGCACTTGGGTTGTTTCCACATCTTTGCAATTATGAATTGTGCTGCTATAAGCATTTGAGTACAGGTGTCTTTTCTACAGAATGTCTTTTGTTCCTTTGGGCATCTATATGCCCAGTAATGAGATTGCTGTATCAAATGGTAGTTCTACTTCTATCTCTTTGAGGTAGTTTCATATTACTTTCCACAGAGGTTGTACTAGTTTGCAGTCCCACCGGCAGTGTATGAGTGTTCCTATCTCTCCATGCCAACATTTATTGTTTTGGAACTTTTTGATAAAAGCCATTCTCACTGGAGTTAAGTGATGTCTCACTGTGGGTTTGGTTTTTATTATTATTATTATTTTTTATTTTAGAATATATGGGGGTACAAGTGTTAAAGTTACGTATATTGCCCGTGCTCCCCTCCCCCCTCAAGTAAGAGCTTCAAGCATGTCCATTCCCCAAACATTGCACATCTTACTTGTTGTGTTTGTATATACCCATCCTTCCCTGATGATTAGAGATGTTGAGCATTTTTTCATATGTTTATTGGCCATTAGTCTATCTTCTTTTGAAAATTTTCTGTTCACATCCTTTGCTCACTTTTTGATAGGGTTGTTTGATTTCTTTTGCTGATTTTCTCGAGTTCTATATAGATTCTAGTTATAAGCCCTTTATCGGATGTGTAAAAATGTAAATATTTTCTCCCATTCTATAGGTTGTCTGTTTGCTCTCATGATAGTTTCCTTGGCTGCGTAGAAGCTTTTTAATTTGATCAGGTCCAATTTATTGTTGTTGTTGCTATGATTGATTTTGAGGTCTTCATAAATTCTTTGCCTAGGCCAATATCTATAAAAGTTTCTCCAACATTTTCTTCTAGAATTCTTACAGTTTCATGTCTTAGGTTTAAGTCTGTTATCCATCGTGAATTAAATTTTGCGAGAGGTGAAAGGTGTGGCTCCTGTTTCAGCCTTCTACATATAATACATAGGAATATATTTAACTAAGGAGGTGAAAGACCTCTATAGAGAGAACTATGAGACACTAAGGAAAGAAATTGCAGAGGATGTCAACAGATGGAAAAACATATCATGCTCATGGATCAGCAGAATCAATATTGTTAAAATGTCTATACTGTCCAAAATGATTTATAGATTCAATGCAATCCCCATTAAAATATCAAGGCTATTTTTTGAAGTCCTTGACAAAATAGTTCTACACTTCCTATGGAACAGAAAAGACCCCAAATAGCTAGTGAAATCTTACATAATACAAAAAAGTTGAGACACATCACTTTACCAGACTTCAAGCTATATTACAAGGCTGTAGTGAGCAAAACATCATGGTACTGGCAGAAAAATAGAGACTTAGATCTATGATCAGAACAGAGAACACAGATATGAATCCATCCTCACATAGCCACCTGATCTTTGCCGAAGCAGACAAAAACATATACTTGGGTAAAGAATCCTTATTCAATAATTGGTCAGCTTTTTGTTTGTCCCAATTGTCATGATGCTAAATAATTTCTGCTGGTTGTTTCCCACAAATGACCAAGGAAAAAGGTTTGTAATGAGCTTATTCTGAATCAGTTCAAATGAAAACAAGTCTTGTGAGTGTGAGTTTCCATTGAACTCCCAGATATTTCAAAGAATTCTAATTCTCTAAAACTGGGGCTTTGGGGGGAACTCTAAACCCATTCTGCACCCTCCGGTGGCTCCTAGGCTGCTGATTTGCACAGCTGCCATGATTGCAAGGCAACTACAGAGCTAGAGAGAAAAGGCTGGGACTCAATAAGTCAAAACACCACAAAGTCCACTGTTCTTACTGAGATTCAACTGTTATTACTGAATCAATGCTCCTCAGATTACTGCAAGCCTTTGATTAATCGCCAGAGTTTTGAAAAAGTTGATTTTGACAGTTTTGTGGCACTTTTCTTATTGCTTCTATGAAGGACAGATTTTCAGTGGTCCTTTGTAAGCCCAGCAGCAGTTTCTCCCAAACATTTGAACTTAAAAAATGACAAAAGAATCTCTAATAATATTTATCTGCCATTGAGAAGAAGAAAAAGTAGCAAACATTATGTGAAATCATATTTTTTTTGCTAAAGATTAAATTATGAAGGTTATATAAAATGAAAAAATATTCCAAAAGGTTATTGTCAAATTCACCTATTCTGCAGAATTTCTAAAATACTATTGTGGTATAAATCGTTTGGTGGGAATCAGGAATGACCTTCTTACAAAAACCCATCCTAAATCATTAACTCTCTAAATATTCCAGAATGGACTCAAAGTGACAATTTTATAACATCATAAATTTGACTGCATTATTTCCTAAGACCTTGATGTTGAAATAGTAAATGCAGGATGCATACAGTATAAATTCGTGTTTCACTTCTTATTTTCTCTCTTACTTTCTAATCCTCTACCAATTTATGTTACATGAGCTTATTTAAAGTGCTCTTTTGCTATGCCAAATGTTAAAAGTAACCTTATCTTTTTTTTTTTTTTTTTTTTTTTTTTTTTTGAGACAGAGTCTCACATTATTGCCCAGGCTAGAGTGAGTGCCATGGCGTCAGCCTAGCTCACAGCAACCTCAAACTCCTGGGCTCAAGCAATCCTGCTGCCTCAGCCTCCCAAGCAACTGGGACTACAGGCATGCGCCACCATGCCCGGCTAATTTTTTTCTATATATATTAGTTGGCCAATTAATTTCTTTCCGTTTATAGTAGAGATGGGGTCTCGCTCTTGCTCAGGCTGGTCTCGAACTCCTGAGCTCAAATGATCCGCCCACCTCGGCCTCCCAGAGAGCTAGGATTACAGGCTTGAGCCACCATGCCCGGCCCAAAGTAACCTTATCTTAAGTGACTTGCTTTACAATTGTGTTTACCTCTCAGGAGAGTGAAAAAATCAAACCAATATTTGCGAGAGTAATTAAAATGTGATTTTACATATTTGTATTTTTTATATATATTGTCTATTAAAAGTCAGTCAAGAGGAAGAGAAATATCTCAGTATGTATGTCGTTGACCACTACCTAAAGCTAAACCAGGAATCAAAAGTACCATATGACAACGCTGGTGGTAGCACTTACTATGTTACTCTGCTCTTTTACTTTTGGGAGTCTCAATTTTCTCATCTGTAAAACCACGATAGCAACAGTACATTATTGTTAACAATAAGATACCATATTAATGTTATGGATAATATAGGGGACAGTAAAAGAAGGCTTACAGGAGATAGTAGACATAGTTTGAGAAGGCTTTTTTAAAAAGTGAGAATTGTAGCTGTAGAAGAAATCTTAAATACAATTTACCGGTTTAATTAGTCATGTCTTAGTCTTTGTTCCTTTCAAATTTGTCATTTAGATCTATTTGAAAAGTGTCTTTATGGAATTTAATTCACCCCCAAGTTTCACCATGCATTTCCTTTTATCTTAGATAATTCTATGACATCCTTATTTCGCTGGGTTTAATTAATCAGGGAGACTTAGTGCTTATATACTCTTTGTGTTTTTCTGAGGTGGGGTTTGAAAAAAATCCACATAATCACAGATTTCCCAAACCCTCAGGAATAAGATACAATCACCATAGAAATTACCTAAGGATACATCTCAAATTGGGAGCAAATATCAAATCTCCTTTTATTTATCTCATCTTTTTTTTTACAGTAGCCATAGTAAATATCTCTCCACATTCTTTTGCTGAAAATTACTTCCTTTAACTGTTCAGAAATGATCCTACTACATATATATTATCTTTATTCTCTGAACATTACTGATTGGACCAAAGGTAGACACCTGAGCCAAGCTGGGCATAATGGATTTTCCCAGCTGGCAATGTGGAATTGGGACACAGAGAGTAGTTATTTCATTACAGGCACTGGACTGGGACAGTGACTGGAGTGCTATCTGGAGATCATCACAGTGGCTTAAGTGCAAATGTGAGACCTGTCTGCAGAGATGGAATAAAGGAGGAGTGAGAATAAAAAGAGCAAGAATACTCACTTGAGGGCTTATGGCCCAGAAAGACAGTGATGCACAGATATCCTACCTACTTTCCGTTCCTTGGTTTTATATCCAGTTCCATGGGGGGGGCTCACTTCACATTTTTCAATTAAGTTTTGTGAGGTATTTTCTTGTTCTTACATTGTATGTCCCTTCTTAAGTGTAAATTGGTTTATGTTTTCTATACCAAAACTATTGACTCAGCCAATAAATCTGTATTTAATTAGTAGTGTGACCATATAACTTATTGTCCAAGCCAGGATAACATGAGAATCAGAGGAGACACTATAATTGAAGGACAGGCATAAGTCCAGGGTGACAAGTTGCAAAGGTGTCCTATATTGTTCTTCCATTGATGCGAAGGCTCTAACTAGGAAAGGATTTTGAAAGAACTTCAGTCTAGGTGGGCCCCACTAGGCTATCTGTTGCTATGGAACCAGCTATCTCCAAACAGTGGCTAACAATGAAAACCATTTATTTTGCTCACACATCGGAGGCCTGACAGGGCTCTGTTAACCAGATCTCATTTAAGGTCTTCTGTGTGGCGCAGCCAGATGGCGGCTGGGGATGGAGCATTCCGAACACTTCTTCAGTCACTTGCCTGGGCTGAGATGATTCAGGGACTGGTATAGCTGGGGCCCAGTGAATATCACTATCTACCATCTATCTCTCTCTCCATAATCCATCTATCAACCATCTATCTATCAACCTATCATCTACCTATCTCTCAACTCTACATGTGAAATTTCCACATGGTGGCTTTAGGTAGGCTGGACTTCTTACATGGCAACTGAAATCTCACAGAACAAATGTCCCAGTTTCTAATAGAATCTCAAAATAACACATCATCTATTGGTGATGTTCTATTTTGCAGGTTTACCCAAGTTCATGGGGAGAGGATGTAGACAAGGGGAGAGATGTAGAGGATGTAAAAGTGGCTGGCGTGTTTGAAATCCCCCTTAGAGGCATAGCCTTTTGAGAATTCACTGGCTTGAATCAGGTTTGAAAGTTTGCATCAGTCACTTCCATGACACCAGCGAGAATGATGAGGTCAAACATGCAATTCAAATGGCTTCTGATTTTCTCATAACATGTTAGCGGCCTAATGCTAGCAAATGCTGACTTCCAGTACCTATAACAGACTCATGACAAACTTCATTATTCTACAATTCTGAACATCACTTGTCTTATACTTAAAATATGATATATTTTACTATAATAATTTTTTGTTTATTTTACTATATTTAAAGGTAAACTACATAAAAGTTTAAAAGACTATCTTTTATGTAAGGGTATGTTTTTATTTAGAATAATTTGAACAAGAAAATACTGAAATATATGAAAATGTGAGCATACAAATCTTTTGTATTTATCAAACTATAATTTTTAAATTTTATATGTTTCTTCATTTATTATAAAATATAAAAGTTTATCTTAAAGTTATGACTCATAAATATTAACAAAATAAAATCAAGATACATCATTTCTCATGGAAAGAAATGTTTAAAAATCTATTTTAAATCTTTGTTTAAAAAAGTATATTTTTAAAAAAATCTTAAAAAAAAACTAGTGGTAAGAATTTCATAACTCTACTTCCCTGATAAAAATGAGAAGAATATATTATCTTATTAAACTATCTACTAATAAATTGTTTTGTCCATTTTTTATGTTCAGCACAAATTAAGAAAAATGATTGTGCAAGAGTAGATTAATATGGGCATTAATCTATTATAATAGCAATTCGTGTCCCTCTGTAAATGAAGTTTAAAGTATTATAAATCAGAAACTAAAAGTGAAAACATACAAATTGATATTTAGAAATTACTCATTTGTTTCTTTTTATTTCATCAGCAGCAGTGATATAAAGAAATTTCAACCAGAATTTTTATATACTTTCCATGGGATGGCCTTTGTCCTAAATCAGACTCTAGTGTCACATGAAATGACACAGTCAAACCTGAATTCAAGGTGTAACTGGAATTCCTGGAGAAGAAATGTTGGGCTACTGAGTATTCTCTAGACTTTCACTTTTGGGTGGAATTTTGAGGATAGATGGGGATGGGTCTTCAGCCAATCTCATTGTCACAGCAGAAGGTGAAGAGAAGCACTTTTGAGGGGAATGGGTAGTCCTGGAAGGAGGGATGGGAATTTCATAGCATGGGAGAATAAAGAAAGGAGATCGTGTACATAACTTATAGGACACTAGTTGATCTGCTGTTGGGAGGTTAGATCCTGTTTGGTTTCTTTTCTTTTCTTTTTATTTTTCCTTTCAAGTCTTCCTCACCAGGTAAATCTACAGATACAACATTGAGTGCAGGATATCTTGAATTCCAAATGCATCACAGACATTCATTATTTTTAAATTCATTTTAAAACTGAAATTTAATAGGTGTAAAGTTTGTTCTGCCGAACTAAATAATTTGTGTCAATTTATTCATGGAAGACCACTAGAAAGGTGGGCTAGATTGTTTTAAAAATGCTTGAATTCTTTGGTGAGCTAAAAATAGAGCAAAACATTATAAGGCCAGATATCAGATTTATTAGAAAGTTACAGCAATTAAAACCCTTGAGCACTGGGCCTACAATAGACAAATAGGAGAAAGAAACATTAGAGTCCACAATGAAGCCCACATAAATACAGCCTTCCCATTCCTCACAACAATGTTAGTTCCATGTAGTGAAAAGTAGTCTTTTTTTAAAAATTGAGATAAACCATAATTTATACTTGGTAAAATGCACAAATCTTAAATATATATTTGATTATTTTGCCTGTACATGCACCTCTTAGCTCAAAATAACAGAATATCTTTATCCTCCTAGAAAATTCTCTTCTGATCTTCCCCAGTAGGTATACTCAAGAAATAACCATTATTCTGAAGACAATCACCATCAGTTAGTTCTGCCTATACTTGAATTTCATTTAAATGGAAAAATGCAGTAGGTATTTTTCATATTTCTGGATCTTTAAATATCATGTTTGTCAATTTCATTCACATTGTTCTGTGTAACAACGGTGTGTCTTCATTTTTGGCTGTGTGAGATTATATTACATAAATATACCATACTTTGCTCATCCAATTACTTATTGGTATACATTTGAGTTGATTTTCTGTTTTTGTCTATTCTGATTAAAATCATTATCAATATTCTTGCACAAGTCTTTTTGTAAAATCATGTAATCATTTGTGTAAGACACATTCCTAGAGGTGGAATTTCTGGAATATAGGCATACATTTAAATTTAAATTTATTAGAAACTGTCAAATAGTCTTCAAAAGTGATTGTCTTGTTTTATATTCCCACCAGGATATACTCCAGTTCCAGTTGCTATACATTCACATCAACATTATAGATTATTGAATGAAGAAATACTTATGGGTAAGAAAACATATCACTTTGTTTTAAATGAGCAGTTCAATATTTTATGGTAAATTTTAGTATTTCTTTTTGATTTGTACAAGCTCTGGATCAATTGCATATGGTTGTTTCTTCTTTATTTGGCGCATGTAGAAAATCACATTGGTTTTCAAATGTTAAATCAACCTTGCATTCCTAGAAAACTGACAATATTCTACTCTGTTTCCTCAGTGGTGGTTACCTGATGTTCACTTTTTGGTAAATCATAGTTGCACATCATTTGTTAATTTTAATATGTTTTATTTTGTAGCAAAAAGATTATAATAAAAATTTCGGTATATTATTGTTAAAATAATGGGTGCTAACATTTCAAAATACCTGAGTAATAACTATTTTGTTAAACTGATCTATAACAGCTAATATCAATGAAAACAAAAATGCCTATACATGAGTGGCGACCTACTCCTTCATTTTCCAGGACAATTTGCTTATCAAAAAAGCCATAATCCACTGTATCAAGATCCCAAACACTCATTGGGAACAAATGAAAAAGCTGATCCTATGAGATTACAAGGGTCCTTAAATAACCAAAATAATCTTGAGAAAGAAAAAACTAGAAGACTTACACTTCATGATTTCAAAACATACTGCAAAGCTACAGTAATTATAATACTGTGGCAGTGGCACAGGATAGACGCCTAGATCAATGGAGTGGAATCGAGAATTCAGAGCCTATGAACCCATACAACCATGTTGAACAGATTTTCAACAAAGATTCCAAGATCTTTCAATAGTGAAGAAATAGTTTCTTTGGCAAATGGTACTGGAACAATTGGATAGCCAAATAAAAGAATGAACATATATAAAAATGATAACTCAAAGTGGACAGAAGACATACATGTAATATCTAAACTAAAAAACTCTTAGAAGAAAATACAGTGGTAAATTGTCATGACCTTGGGCTTGGCAATGGTTTCTTACATATGACACCAAAAGCACAAGCAACAAAGAAATACAATATTAATAGATAAATTATGCTTCATCAAAATTTTTAAAAACTGTGCATTAAAGTATACTATCAAAAGAATGAAAAAACAACCCACAGAATGAGAGAAAATATTTGCAAAGCATATATCTGATGAAGGCCTACTATACAAATATATATATATATATATAAAGAATTATTAATACTGAAAAACAAAAAGTCAAACGAAACAGAAAACAGTTGAAGTACTTGAATAGACATTTCTCCAGAGAAGACATACAAATGACCCACGAGCACATGATGCTCAATGGCATTAATCATTAGGGAAATGAAAATCAAAACCACAATGAAGTACCAGTCCACTCTCACTAGGATGATCATAATAGATAAAATTTTTAAAAAGAAAATTAACAAGTGTTGGTGAGAATGTGGAGAAACTGGAACCTTCATACACTGCAGGAGGGAATGAAAAATAATTTTGTCCATGTGAAAAGTAGTTTAGTGGTTCTTTAAATTTTTAAACATACAATTACCACATGAGTCAGAAATCCTACCCTTAGCTATTAATCCCAAAGAATTAAAAACAGGTAGTCAAATAAATACTTATACATGAATGTTCACAGCAGCAGTATTCACGACAGCCAAAAGGTAGAAATAATTTGAATGTCCATCCACTGATCAATGGATAAGCAAAGTTTTTTTTATATCTATTCAGTGGAATATTATTATAAGAAAAGAATGAAGTATTTGTGTATATTACAATGTGAATAAACCTTAAAAAATCATTATGCTAAATTAAAGAAACCAGACACAAAGGTCATATATTGCATGATTTCATTTATATAAAACATCAAGAATAGGAACATTCATGAAGACACAAAGCAGATTAGTAGTTGCCAGGAGCTAGAGGAATTGGGAAAGATGGTGAGTGACTTATTAATGGGTACAGAGTTGCCATTTAGGGTGATACAAATGTCCTGGAACTGGCTGGTGGTGATGGATGCACAACATGGTGAAATGTTAAATAACACTTTAAAATAATTAAAATGATGAGTTTTATTTTAGATGTCTTTTACCACCATAAGAAGCCACAATTCCCCGACAGTGATGTCCTTAAATTTTATAAACTTCTTAAGCCATATACACCTGATCCTAATTATGTTTTATCAAGCTATCTTTATAGCAAATCTAAAATTTTATTCACATAAATCCTATTTATATTTTTTCAGTAATTCTGAGGTATGAAGAAAACAACTTTGGGGGATAATATTCATTTGGAATATATGCACATTTAGCCCCAAGAATGATCAGTGAGAATAGTTTTGATTCATAGGTATAGTTTCTGATGACCTCAGAACAATTCAGTAGAGCTGGAGCTAGTTTAAGTTCTGTCAACCCTGGGCAGCAGCACTGAGGGTTTCAACTCAAATAAGCCACATGCTCATAAATGTAAATTGACCCTGTTATTTCCCAGGTTCCTATTTCAACCACTTCCTTTCTTTCTGCATTTCATTAATAAGCACATTTTTCTTTTTATACTCAGACATAGGCCCCATTAAGCATTTATAACTGTTATCCCCAGAGAAGCTCATGTAGAAAGATATGTACCACGTGACACATTAAAAAAGAGAGATAAATGCTCCCCCTTAGGAAATTATCAATTCCAATTTCAATATTTGCCAGAGGCTTCCGCATTCAACAAAATCAAGGGGGCCTGCTCCTTCATGAGGCTGCTTGTGACCACATAAGCTGCCAGAAAAATCTACCTGTGTTAGGCCTTCATTTGAAAGAACTGCCCTGCAAAGGGAAAATCAACAGTATTTAATGTCCTTTCATGGTAAATGCTTCATTTTAATTAATTGATTTTCAGCTTATATCGCAAACATTTTTAAAAATCCAGTATTATGTGCACCAACTAGGTTATGTTGTTGAATCTGAAATACATCAGTTAGTTTCAGATGTGCTGAGGACATTAGTTTCATGAAAAAGCGAGGAACTATAAGGTGTGCATGTTGAAGATCATTCTTTAAAGAGTGGGAACTAAAGAACAATCCTTTCCTAGTGCCCAAGTCTGATTTAGCTCAAATATATTTATTGAACATTTACATTTGATTCATGATGTTATTTCCCTAAAGTTCATAACTAAATGTAAAAAGTGAGTCAAAAATTCAGAGGCAAGGGTAAAATGAGTGAGGATTCAGGGAGATTTGAAAATGTTGTTATCTGAAGTGGTGCCTTTCAATCAATTTAGAGACATTAAAAATAAATCTGCTTTTGTCGTGAAAGGGGCACTTCTTGTGCTGTCACCTAGTCAACCTCTCAACCAAGGTCTTATCCAATATAGAGTATGATTTCCTAAAAGTTCAGAAATATGACATTTTTAATAGTCCTAGCTATGTTCTAGCCTATTTCTGTTCATTAAATATATGATCAAATATTAGTGTGGGCTGCAAAAGCCACCTCACTTCAAACCCAAAAGGATTGCTTTACCTAGAAATTGGAGTGACTAAGCAAATGACAATGATTATGGAATAAGTACATCCTCCATCCCTTTGGACTCATCATGAAATAAATCTTTATTTTACAAGTAAACAGTAGGAAAAAATGCAGAGGAACAAATGATTTGTGCTAGGGAATGATTATTTATACTACAAATTTCTCTCTCTCTCTCCACCCCCATACTCTCCTCTACTCTGTTTAGATTATTCAGACCACCCTGTTTTTTTTTTTTTTGGGGGGGGGGTTCCTTCCATTACTTAAAATACAATCCAATAGGCAAAAATCTTGCAGACAACTCACAAAATAGATCCTTTCTGTAAAAAATAAATGAAGTAAATTTGAGACACTTTCATAAGTCTCACATTTAAATCACATAAGTACCTACTCTGCTAAATAATTATCTGAAAATATGTTTAAAAAGAAAAAACTAAACTTTTGCCAGTGCCTTAGAAGTCTAGATAGTGTAAACCTTGAAGATTGACTCTAACTGGGACACATGAAAGTGCAGATTGAAAAGTTCATATCAATAATAATTTGTTAATCTGTTGCCGTGTTACAACTAATCAAAACCTACAACTACAATAAGAATGATAATTTTAGAAACAGGAGACAATGGTGACTCAGAACATATAAAAATGCTTAGTTACATCACAGTATAGCAGCAGTTGGGGTGTGATCCTTACCAATTTGAAGAACTAACATACTTAACTTGAAACTCAACCCCTATATATTTCAGAATGTGTCTTGTGGGACTATGATATTATTTTTTAAAGTGTTTTCTTAAACAAAATAATTCCAAGAAAAGTTTTGTACTTTTTCGAGAATATTGCTAAAATATTAATTTGTTATTGACACAACAGTGGAATGAGATGACATTTGACCACACTGATGTTTGTTTCCCAAAAAAGTGCTGGAGGCAAATTGTTGCATAAATCTGAGATGCACTGACAACTTTAAAATAGGAACTTAAGCAAAATAAATAAATAGTATTAATATTATTTTATTTAGGAAGACTCTTTCCTTTTGGAAATCATTTAAATATCTAGTTATATTTAAATGTCTTTTTTACATTAAACTTATTAATCCAACTGCAACTTAATTAAGGCCATGACATGAAATACAATTTCCTGTGATTCTCAATGTTCTTTCTGCTCCTAAGCACTCCCATAACTTTGGTGACTGTGCGTTGGGTACCACACCCCGTTGAGGGAACTCATGCAAATCAACAGGTGGAGGGAATGGGTACTTTGGAAAGGACTTGAAGGAGAATCTGACACAATGCAGCCCCTTACCTACCCAAGTATTCAAAACATAGTTACAAATTGATTGATTGATTTCCAAATTAGCCTATTATCCAGCTCATTTGTTAAATAGCCTTACCTCATTTTTCCTGGATTTTAAATTCTTTATCTATAGTCAAGTCTCACAAACACCACTTCATTATAAGGAAACAATGTTCAGGATTTCTGCTCATATGTTGTTCATCATTGTTTCAAATTTTTGTCTGCTACATTTGAAGTTTAGCTCCTGAAGTTATGAGAAGTTTCATTTTTGTACTAGACTAGCAACTTGCATTTTCAAGTCATCAAAAAATAGTTTTAGACTATAATCATGTACCCAAGCTTATGAAAAAAGAACTGGTAATGAAAATGTATCAAAATAGTTTTAGACTATAATCATGTACCCAAGCTTATGAAAAAAGAATTGATAATGAAAATGTATCTAGGGTTTCTATATGTGTAATAAAAATGTTTAAGCCCCAAACCAACAAAGAGATAATGATTTTTATTTTGTATTGGATCAAAAAGACTTAGCAACTTCGAAGCATTTATTACATTAGAAGCTGTAGTCTACACTATATTTGACAGTCAAGATAGGTGGCTGGCTAGAAGCTTAAGGGATTAAAAAGTAAGAAAGAAAACGGACAAGTGATGTCCCTACAGAATTAAGGGACTGAGATGACATCAGGGAAGCAATGAAATACAGAAGTGGAAGAAAATGTAAAATGGTAGGACAGGTAAGCCAGGTGATAGAACTATCAGGTAGAACTATTAATACCCTGCAGAAGAGGCAGAAATGGATATTCCATCTGCAGCTCCAACTGGAGGTGACAAAGGACAGTGATGGAAGAAAGCTTCAAAGATAAAGTCTCCTAAGCACAAAAGCCCAAACATATACGGTATTTTAGAGCATAATTAAGTGAGTGAGTATGTGTGAGTGTGTGTACATGTGTATGTGTGAGAGAGAGAGAGAAAAGTTTGGGAGGCATCCTGTGTTTTGTGCTGATATGATTATCTTAATTTCACTGATTACAATCACTCTTGATTGTCTAACCCATCATTTCAAGTTCTTTAATGAGAAAATTGGCATGATTATGCAGAACAAAGTTTATTGAACATATGTAGAACAAAACTTATGTAGAACAAAAGGTGATTGTATTCTATTATACAGATTTATTAATTGTTTCAACATGTTTTGTATGTTAAAGAGATCCTTGAAATGCATGTATAATACTCTAGTCTTCCCTAACTTGCCTATACTTTAAAATATTTTCACAAATTTCCTGTTTCCTCTTCAAATAGTTTTAGTTTAATCTTCTAACTTGATCATACATAGTATCTTCAAATTGCTATTTTTGATAGAACTATTTTCTTTAGATTTATAATAAAGATCTAATACTTTAAAAAGGAAATTCAGAATCAACACTGCAAGGACTATTTACTGAGATATCTTGGTAAAATGAAACTGTAATCCCTAGCGTGGGTAACAATAGCAGGATAATAGAGCATGTATGTCAATCTTTTGTGATGAACTAAGTCAACTGTTTAATTTGAATTTTTCAAATTACATCACTACTAAAATAAGAATGAAATAATTATGCAGTGCATAAGCGCACAAGTTTGCACATTGGAAATTATATATATCGGGTTGCAGAGTTTTTCTTCAAAGTTTATAGTCTGAACATTTTATAATAAGAGTTAAAATGTTGTTAATCATACTTAATTCACTTAATTCTGAAGGATCCTTTAAAAAACCATTTAGCAGTTAAGGACATATGACATAAAGCAAATTTAAAGAACTTTATGTTAAAAAGAAGGTTTAGGTTAATAAAACAATTTATGAGTTAACTAATCTCCTTAAGGATGTAGAATTCTTCTTTTTTCTTTTTTTTATTTTGGCATATTATGGGGGTACAGATTTTAAGGTTTCAATAAATGCCCTTTCCTCCCCTCCCCCAACAAGTCTGAGTCTCCAGCATGACCATCCCCCAGATAGTGCACATCTCACTTATTATGTATGTATATACCCGCCCCCCTCCCCCCTCCCACATGCCCAATACCCTATTACTGTAGTACCTATGTGTCCACTTAGGTGCTACTCAGTTAATACCAATTTTCTGGTGAGTACATGTGGTGCTTGTTTTTCCATTCTTGGGATACTTCACTTAGTAGTATGGGTTCCAGCTCTAACCAGGAAAATATAAGATGTGCTATATCACCGTTGTTTCTTAGAGCTGAATAGTACTCCATGGTATACATATACCACATTTTATTAATCCATTCTTGGATTGATGGGCACTTGGGCTGTTTCCACAGCCTTGCAATTATGAATTGTGCTGCTATAAACATTTGAGTGCAGGTGTCTTTTTTGTAGAGTGTCATTGGATCTTTTGGGTAGATGCCCAGTAATGGGATAGCTGGGTCAAATGGTAGATTCACTTGTATCGCTTTAAGGTATCTCCATATTGCTTTCCACAGAGGTTGAACTAGTTTGCAGTCCCACCAGCAGTGTAGGAGTGTTCCCCTCTCTCCGCAAGGGATGCAGAATTCTAATGATAAACAAAGGTCAACATACATGTGTGTGGCAGAATAGAGAGCTAAAGAGAGAGCTATAAATACAGCAGTCCTGTCTGTAACCCCATAATATCCTGAAATAAATAATAAAAAAGTACAGTAGTCCTCCTTTATCTGAAGTTTCACTTTCCAAGGTTTAAATTCTCCAAGATCAACCACAGTCTGAAAATATTAAATGAAAGCTTTCGGAAATAAACAATTCGTAAGTTCTTAATTTTGCTCCATTCTGAGAAGTGTGATGAACTCTCACGCCATCCCGCCATGTCCTGCCTGGGACGTGAACCCTTCCTTTGGCCGCAGTCTCCACGCTAAAGTCCCCACCTTTTAGTCACTTCACAGCCTTCTATCATTCTCGAATGAGTCTTCCCCAAACATAAAAATTATGTCAATATGGTATGGCTCCTACATTATTTCACCAAGTTTTCCTTGAGATTCATTAAGTTCAGACCTTGAAAACGAAGATGTTAATGGGAAGACTCAAGGAGACTGCATATCTTCTGGAAGAATAATTCTCTGCCAGACAAAGACTGATGAAAAAGAAAGAGTCTTGGCTGAAGAATAAGTCAGTCATTTACATTTAGCCTTTCCCATTTTGGGGCAGGAAGTGAGTTGGTCAGAAAGAATAAAAAAAAAAAAATGATGGAAATAACCTGCAAAAGAAAATAGCAGGAATTTTTATCTTAACAGTAGCTGTGCAAAGGAAGAGAAAAAAAGAGGAAAGAAGGGAAAAGTGAGAAAAGAATAAAGGATGGTTGATCAATTGTTGACCATCCAAGCCCCTGAACCTTCCCACTGAGTCTGAAGTAGTCACAAATGCTTTCACCATGCCTTTTTGTTCTGGTTTGCCTTGTAACCATCTTTAGAGGCACTGAGTTTGACTTTTATATTAATAGAATTTGAGAGTATCTGGTAGAAGGCATTGGACTTATTAAGCTGAGAGATGAGGCTTTTAAACAATGTTTGGGGAAAGTTGTGGAACATCAAAGGAGAGCTGGTACACGTTTGGTAAAATAACTTAGGTACACACATAATTCATTATATTATATGAAAAATAAGTGACATTCTCAGTTCCCACTGCAAGTTCTTAGAGGTAGAATCTCATTTTGAACACTGTTTTTGTAACATACTATTCTCAAGTTTCCTCAATTAATTGATTCTTTTCTCTGGAAATGAAGTCAATGGAAATACATTGGTTGTGGTGGTGTTTAAAAGTCCAGTTAGGTATTGTATGTGCATTTCAGCTTTAACTTCTTTGCTGCTATTATATTTTTATCTTTCATATTTCAGAGACTCTGCATTTGTACACTCATTCATTTTATACAAAATGAGAGCTAATAAAAATCAGGCAAGAAAATAGATTATTTGTCTGCATTCATTATAGGTAAGTTTTGACAATGAAAGTTAATTTAATTCTTAAATATGATAATTGCAAAGATAACAAAAATGTCTATGATTCACTTAGAGACCCTTAGGGGTCATTCAAATAAGTGATTCATTTTAACTATTGTAATATGGTATCATAATAAAATTGGGGGTTCTTTTCAAATTATTAATTTAATTAGCAAGTATGATAAGAATTCCTGTATATAATATTTAAAAGCAGACATATACATGTTTAGATAACTAGATTTGAAATGATTTAATGTAGTTAAACAATTAAATTATTTAATGATGTTCAATTAGATTATTTAAAGTATTTAATGTATTTTAATTTCCAAAATACATTTTTGAAAGTTCTTTTATGATAAAAATAATGGGATAATGAAAAATTTTAAATGTCAAAATATCAACTACATTTAGCAGGTTTGAAATCCATATGAACTATGAAAATAAAATTCAACTTCACTTCCAATGTCATATCAACAATATATATTCTTAAAGATTATGACCTAATGTTTTAAAATTGTCACAATATTTTAAGACAATAGTTTAATGACATATTTCTTGTAATAATTACAAGTTATAATAAACATAATGACGATAGATACTGACAGTGATACCTTGATAGTTTATTAATAAGAAAACTACCATTTAACAAATATCTACATGAGGTGCAATCTTTATAAGAAGTTTGTAAGCTGGTACTAACTCCATTTAACTGGTAAGGAAACTGAGGCTCAAAGATGTTAAGTTGACTTACATGATGCCATTAAGGTACATAAATAGCCTATGCAAGTTTAATAACTCACACGTCACTGCTTATAGTCTTTGTTAAACTATATTTTCATGACACACCTTAATACAATTATACAATTGTATGTTCTTTGACCCATAGCTCTAGAAGTCCCAAGCTGCATGAAAAGTTCAGGAAAAACAGAGGGGGAATTCATTGAGAGGCTCTTTTGTCCCTAAATAAACTCCTACCTCTGCACTGAAAATAATTTATATTTGATGGTAAAACCCACGAGGGTGTTGATACTGAGGTCCCCAGGACTTGTGGAGCAGTTTTATTGCAGATTAGAGCACAGGTTCAAGTACGGAACCCACTGTGGTGTAAAGAACTTGGAGACCCACACTGTGATAGTATTGGGAGAAATTGTAAAGATCAAACCTTTTGGTTATGTACAAAATAATAAAAAATGATAATAATGAAAATTGTAGCTTATAGTTATAAAACCTAAATTCATATTCATGGAATCTGTGATGTAGGTAGTTATTATCGATGAGAAACTGAAGCACTGAAAGTTTAGCTCATGTTCCCGACTTGCTCACAACCTCCCCGGGCGTCCTGTTCTCAATGTGTGTAATTGCTTCCTTACGGGGAGCTAAATTTTGTTTCCCTTATCATTTAAGAGCCCTTGGCTTCTTTTACCCTCTGCTCCCATACTGAACAAAGGTAGGTCACAATAAGCTCAAGCTACAAGTTTAAACACTACATGGCAAATACTTCAGATACTCCAAGCTATCTCGCTTTGAGCTTTCTCTTCACTGAGCCAAATACCCTCAGTCACCTGGCCTCTTTCTCACTTAATAGGGCTTTAGGTCACTCATGGTTCTCACAGTCTGGATGCACCTTTTCCTGGAATCTCTTCTCTATAGCTAGAGCTCTTAGGTACTAAGGCCCTCAAATGAAATTATATTACCCTGGCCTTGTCTCCCTTGTTTTAGATAATATATTCTATTAATGCAGTCTTCTAATTTATTAATTGGGAAGGGTAACACTCAATATCAGCCTATTGCCAAAAATGACACCTTCCAAAACTCTACTTAAGTAATCAATATTTTGGAATTTACATTTGCCCTTGTTAATTTTTCTATTGTGGATTAAGTACATTGTTCAAATTCAAGCTCTTTTTAGAGTCTGGTTCAATATTCAAAGTAATTTCCACTTTATCCAGCCACAAAAGTAGGAAATGTATCTAGCCTACAAATGAGTGGTTTAAAATGGATGCAAAGCTAGAATCCAGGAAGCTGCAGGAATTTTGAACCTTAGAGACTCTGTGCAAGTGCAATTGCCTTGATTTTTCCACAGTTGGTAGATCATCTTTGAAGGAAAAAGTGACCAGTCTAATATGGTTCAACGTGAAAGAAAAAAATTAGCATGGAACATACAGGAGAGACTGTGTGATTATAATTATTTATGATACCAAAAACCATGAGGCCAGAGCCAGACCAGGGACCTGCTCATAACCATTTCCACCAAAACTGTAGCCAAACCCCCCAGGAAGAGGACACTGCAGTTAGTCTCCTGATCAACAGAGAAGTTAGATTTATATTCTAATTAAACTTTGCTATTTACATAATTATGCTCAACATAACTCCTTAATAACTGCATAGTATTCTTCAACAGTATAGAATCACTGATTATAAGTTAATCTTTGTTATCTGACAAAATGCAAAATGATATAACACCCTTTTAAAATTGAGAATAAATTCAACTGTTGTCAGGCAGTTGAACATCCAAATCATCCGGAACAAATGTTTGTCCATTCTCTTCTTTGATGATTTCTAGCATTGATTTTATAATATTTCAAGAAGTTAGGACTTCACGTAAATGAAAATAAAAATTTAGGAAATTATTTTAATTCAAATATCTCAATGTATCCTCGACCTGGTCCTCTGGATTAGGTCCTCTGGTTTAGTTTCAGTGATGATAACTGCCAATCTCTTGGTGAATCTGAACTGGAGTATTTAGAGGCTGAGGTCGGATTTACTTCTCCAGTTCCTGGTTTGGGCTCTGACCATGTCTTGGCACAGTAGATATTATCTCAGTTCACTTTCTGTGCCCACTATAGTTCCTGACTTTATGTTCCTACCTGAATCTCGGTTCCTGTTGTAAATCTTACAGGCTTTTATCTTTAAAATCTCTCTCTCTCTCTCTCTCTCTCTCTCTCTCTCTCTCTCTCTTTCTCTCTCTGTTTATAACATGTGACAAAAAGCTTTGCATTGCCCATGAACATTCCTGCTCAGATCTCTTGTAGCAAAAGTATGCCTGACCCAGGCCCCCATCTGCTGAGCCAATCATACCAGGTCACACTTTCACAGGCTGCTCTCTGCCAACATGACAGTGTGACAGGGATGCCAGCTCACATAGGTCCGTTCCTGCAAGATGCAGAATCATTTGACAGCCACCTGTGACTGGAGAACTACCTACCTATGAGCCCACTAGAGAACTTTCTTAGAACACGGCTGCTTTATTCTGAGGTGTTTCCCATTGGCTCCTTTGTTCCCCTCTCTCCTTCATTGCCACCGTGGGCCCGATCGTGTCTCCCAAAATTTGCATGTTGAAGCTACACCTCAGAATGTGACTATATTCAAAGATGAGATCTTTAAAGAGGTTAATGAAGGTTAATTGAGGTCATTAGGGTGGACCCTAATCTGATCTGACTGGTGTCCTCATAAGAAAAGTCAGTTAGGAGACAGACACACCCAGACAGAAGGATGACTATGTGAAAACACAGTGGGAAGACTGCTGCCTGCAAGCCAAGCAGAGAGATTTAAGCAGAAACCAAATCTCCTGACACGACATCGTGATCTTGGACCTCCAGCCTTCAGAACTGTGAGAAAATAAAATTCTGTTGTGTAAGCTGCCCAGACTGCGGTGCTCTGTTATGGCCGCCCCAGCAGACTACTTCAACTGGATCACACCTGGGTGGCACAGCATTCTGAAGGGTCTCCCAGCCTCATCTGGGACTGACCCTGTATTATAATGGAAAACCGAAAACCATTCCTTTTCCTTCTACTATACCCTAAATACTAAACACAGAACATGTCTTTGATCACGTGTGGGCCTTTTTCATCACACCAAGCAATTCTCCAGTGGACACCAACAGGGCGTCTTATAATTCAATTAGAGTCCCCACAGGTTGCAGGCTCAGGCCCACCAGACCGTCCCCACTTCAGATGCCAGTTGCAAGTCCCAGGTTGTGTCCGGTACTTCTGACCAACCAGGTAAAAACCAACCTGGGGTTCAGCAATTTGCTAGGACAGCTCACAGCACTCAGGGAATCACTTTACTCAGGTTAGCTTATTCATTTTAAAGCCTTTTACGAAGGACACAGATGAACACACAGGTGAAGAGGCACATGAGGGAGGCATGGCGCGAGGCGCGGAGCCCCCACGCACACTCCAGGCCCGCCACCTCCCCAGCACCGCCATGCGTTCATTGCCCTACTCTACACACCCCATAGTTTGGGATTTTTATGGTGGTTCCATCACATAGGCAGGATTGATTATTAACTCAACCTCCAGGCTTTCTCTTCTCCCCAGAGGATGGGGCTGCAAGGGAGTGTTCCAAGCTTCCCATCATGGCTCCGTCTTTCTGGTAACCAGCTCCCAACCAGGAGCCACCTTGTTAGAACAAAAGATGCTCCTTTCACCCAGGAAATTCCAAGGGAGTGGGAGCTCTGTATCTTGAACTGGAGGCAGAGACCAGCTATATATTCTTATTATATCGCAAGAGCACATCACCCTTTTCCCCTTGCTAGCGTTTCCCCTAACAAATCTCTCGTATATCTAATCTCATTTTGGTGTCTGCTTCTCAGTGCATGCGAACTAACACAGACTTCTTAAAAGGAGAAACGAACGAAACACACCTTTCATGTTTAAAAGAATCCCATAAAGTGAAAAGAGAAAAAGAGTGCTGTGCAAGTTGCCCAGTGTTGTGGTCCCACAGTTGTTCCTTTGGCGTAGAAGGTGACAATCTATCTTCACTTCTCCAGCATCTCTGGAGGCATAAAGCTTGCATCTGCCTATCATTCATCCCATTTCAAAAAGAAATTTGGAGGATATATACTGAGGCCCTGGATTCTCGGGTTTAACTTCAAGCCTTATCTTTGTAAAATTCAAATTGAACATAAAATTGTGTTTGTGATTTGTTATTTTATGAGAAGAAGAAGGCAATCCTGTCTTTTTGAAGAAATATTTTCAAATGAGAAGGAAACAGAGGCAGTTGTCAAATCTATGTTGCCCTGGGGTATTTAAAAAATGGTTTCTAGAATCCCACAGCTGAGGTTAGCTGGAATTATAGTGTCTTTTATCACACACCAATTCTGCATGAAGCAGCTCATTTATCAGACACAGATTTCTTGCTTGTAAATGCCTCCTGTGAGAGAGCAAGAGTTTGGTCATGGACTATAAGTGTGGGCATTTCCTTTTATATTTTTATCTTTCATTTTGCAACAAATTGCTAAATTAATCAGTACTTCTTTGGTTTCTTGTGCTCAAGGGCTACAATAGCACAGGAGGAGGGAAGGGAAAGGAAGCTTCTACTGTGAGCTTCTTACAATCCAGCAACCCTGCCCCAGCCAGAAAATAATGGAAGACATAATCCTGCACCTAAGTCACTGAGACTAGGGAAGAAAAGGCATTTATATTGGGAATTTTATCATAAGGCAGATATAAATAAGAAAATTCTAGATTCAGGGATAAAATGCCTGTAGGAGTACAGAGGAGAAATATTACTCTTTCCGAGGAAATCAGGGAAGATTCCAAAAGGAGATACTATTTAATTCAGGCCTAGAAAGATGAATAGAATTTAGATATTTTGAGATGGAGGTCAGGATAAAAAGCAGAATGAGGAAACACACAGAGGCAGGAAACCAACCATTGTTTTCGAAGAATGTCAACGTCTCTAATAGACAAGATTTATCACGTTTCTCAACAGAGATGACTTGGGCATTTGGAATGAGATAATTATTTTTGTTAATCCCTGTCCCACAGATTGCATGATGTTCAGTGTTTCTGCCCTCTGAACAGAGAACTCCAAAGGAGCCCAAAAGTAATTTGATGAAGACGTCAAGTTGAGATCCACTAGCATGTGACTCAAAGTTGAGCATGCAGGGCTTGTTGACACAGATTCCTGGCCCTACCTCCAGACTTCCTGAGTCAGCAGATCTGGGATGGGGCCTGAAAACTTGCATTTCTAACATGTTCCCAAATGAGGAGGATGTGGCTGTTCTGAGAACACTCTTGGGGCAGCATTCTCTATGGAGCACAAAACAGAAATGGGAAGTCATGCTGGAAGAATAAAATTTCAGAGGCCTTTAATACTAACATGGTTATAGGGATAAACAATGTCTGGAGTCAAATGCCTAACATTTCTACCATTCCATTCGAAACTTACAGAGAAAAATAAAATTCTTTCTCTCTCTCAATGGTCTTTGACAAATTCTTATTTGTCAATGTAATTTTTGAGTCAAACATGTCAAATGCCTTTCTTATGGCTTTTGTTCTCCTGATAATTTTTAAATTTGATTTTCAAAAGTCTGGCCACTACTCTAATTTTTCTCTTGCATTTTTAATCAAAACCACCAATCACCTAAAGCCATTTATGTCTAAAGCTGTCCTGTATTCTAGACTCCTAATCTCCTTTCCTCACAAAAACGGGCTTCTCTTCCCCACACGCACATTTGACAATAATGCAACTGTCCTTTTGTAGAAACTCCATCTTGAAACCTCATAGTTGGGTTAGATACTTTCTGTATAAACTGATCATATTTGCATATATGCATTTGTACATATATACAAAATGCAACCGTCTTTTTCTAGAAACTCCATCTTGAGTTTGTGATAAATATATATATTTAGCACATGTATGTGCCCAGGATTGCATTATATATCATATGCTGGAGAGGTAATAGCTCTAGCAAACGAATACAGGTACTATGTTCAGAATTTGAAAAGGTGAGGAGTAAGGTACAAAGAAGACTGCAAAGGAAGGACTAGTGAGGTGGATGAAGAACCAAGGAGAGAAAGTCAAGTGAAGAAAACCAAGTGAAGGAAGTTGATCAAAACAGAAGAAATGATGACCATGCCAATGCTACCTGTAGATGAATATGACAAAGACTAAAAAGAGTCCTCTGAACTTGACAATAAGGACATCTTCGTTACAGGCAGTGTTGGTGGAATTGCTGGGGGAGAGCCAGGTTGAGTGTTTTCAAGAGAGAAAGAGGAACCGTGAGTACAGACAACTTCTGAGTTGTGGTCATGAACGGGAACAATGAAATGAAGAGGAGATGGTTCAATTTGCTTTTCTTTTCACTTTGGAAAACAGGAAAGTTTTTTTTCCTGTGTAAATGACCCAGTGCTGTGGATCATGAATGGTGAGAACAATGATGATCTTAAGGCCAGAGGCGCAGGGTCCAGTGGGTGAGTTTGAACATTATTGGCAAACGCTGCTGCCCATTTTTAGAAATTCTCTGTGTACTGAAAAAGCTCAGAAAAACTCCGATAATATATTCTCTTCTGTCCATTCTCGCAAACACTAAACAACTTCTCTGATCTTATAAATGGCAAATCTGCATTTTCCCTGTAAAACATTTTGCTTCAGCGTGTAGTAAGTCACGCTGTCAGAGGCAAACATGATCCATAGACTGTTCCGCGGCCACACCTGTGAACACAGCAGCCTCCGGAGCACTGACAGATTGCGCCTTTTTCCTATGAAAATTAAGAGCCATTTTTTTCAGAAAATTCTAGATTTATGCCAGTGACAAAATACTGTTTCAAATTTGATGGATTAGGAGCCTCAGTGGAAGCATTAATTCAGTGAACTAAAATGTTTGCTTTTTTTCCAGTTTCAATTTAATCAAAACTTAAGAGCATGAAGAGTTGGAAATTACAGATTTCATGTTTTGCCATTAATTCTTATTAGACATTTACCTTAGTGGAAGGGAGCAGCTCTGAGAAATAACATCGTACTGAGCAAGAAATCGATGTAAAGGAAGTGACACCATGAAATAAGGAGACGATTTTTATTGTACAGACTAGAACTTGTTCCTTTCTTTCCCCTTCCTTAAAACACACTGATTTAAAATTAATATATATAAACACACACGTAAACTTGTGTGCGTGTGTGTGCATGTGTGTGTGTGCGTGCACGCGCACATCTTATTGGTTCTGGTTCTCTGGAGAACCCTGAGTCATACACAGTCTCTGTACTTGGAATAGAGATAGAAATATTATGAAGTTCAATGGGGCAGAAAAAGAAAACATTCCTTCCTGTTGTGTCTTCACTCAAGCCTTTCTTTCTGCCCTGAATACCCTCTCCCCTCTGTATGTCCCCAGCACCTAGCCTCTATGCAGAAGATGGGCGGGATTCAGTACCTGTTTGCTGCAGAAATGAATGCCTGATGAAAGAGTGATGACCCTTTTGTTTGCAGAGCACACATTCTAGTGAAAGATATGGACGTGTGGACAAGGGATCCAGACTTCAAGGAAATAGCCCTGGCAACCCAACGTGGGAGGGCTTGGCCTTGCCTGAGGATGTCAGGAGAGGCGCCATGGGGCAGAGGAGAGAGGGTCGCCTGAAGGAAAGGAGGAAGGGTGCCCTGGGCAGAGGGAAACACTGAGCAAAGCCACAGCGGTACGAAAGTACATTTCCCATCCTGGGAATTGCCAAGCACGGGGCCGCGGGACTAGAAACACATCTCTGTCAATCCCCTCACTCTCTCGTATATCCCATGTGGGATCAATGGAAGGAAGCTGGCCCGAGTCAGGCTGTGAGCTGCATCTTCAGAGATAACGAGGAAATGACCAATCTCTCCAGTCACCACAGAGGGAAAGTGGCTTTGGCATAAGTGAAAAGAAGTTGATTGTCCTTAAAGCACACACACACACAAAAGTCCAGAAGATAGCACCCAAACTCAGGATTTTGGACTGGAGGATTTTTGTAGTGCCTTCCACCTCCAAGATCTAATGCTCTGGGTTCATGAAAAATACTTACTATTCAAGGAACATATGGATTGATTTTTTCAGGAGGTCACAGGCTGCAAGGTCTAGCAAGGGAAACGCTCATAGGGGTTGGAGGGAAAATGCTCACAGGGGTTGAAAGGAAAGGAGTGTAGCTGGGGACCCCAGGGAGGAGGGCACCAACAGCCATGTAAGAGACAGGGAGGAAGAGGACTTCGGCAGGTCACACTCAGGAGAACTGGCGAGTGCTAAAAGCCAACAAACCTCCACTTGGTGGTAGAAGTGAACTCCATGGAAATAGCACCCAGCACTTGTCATGCACCAGGACACGTGGCCTGTTGTTTCGAGCACCAGCTGCATACTGGAATGTGGTGATGGAGAAGGCCAGATGTGCAGCTGTCCCCATAAACAGCTGCTTAATGGCAACTTTCAACAGATGGAAATCAAAGAGTCAGAAGTCCACCAACAAGAAGGAAGGAATCAGAGACAGAGGGAACGGATATCCAGTATTTGTGAACTTTTCCATTGCTTGTGGCCTGCTCACTTCAAGTTTCCGCCTCCGTGTTCTGTGCGGCCTCATTTCTGAGACAGTTACAGCTGCAGGGTTGTAGCAACTGCTCTTACATCTCAGACCTGCAGGACGTTAGAGGTGCAAGAGGAGGTAAAGTCTTTCTCATTTACTCCCAAGGAACCTATGAGCAGCTCTGGGTCATGCTAAGAGTTGGTATACCATGAAAAGTGAGGCAACAGAATGCACTGGATGTGGGTTTGAATGTCAGCTCTGTCCCTCATTAGCACTCTGATTGTGAACAATTTGTTTAAATTCCTTAAATCCTGGTGTCCTAATCTATAAAACTGGGGCACTATTTGTATGCACCTGTATTAGATTCCCCAGACTGTCGTAACAAAGTCCCACAAAGCAGGTGACTTAAGACAACACACATTTATTCACTGGCAGTTCTGGAACTCGGAAGTCTGGAATCCAGATGCCAGGACAGCCAAGCTTCCTCTGGAGCAGGCGTCCTCAAACTACGGCCCGCGGGCCACATGCGGCTGTTTTTGCCCGTTTGTTTTTTTATTTCAAAATAAGATATGTGCAGTGTGCATAGGACTTTGTTCATAGTTTTTCTTAAAACTATAGTCCAGCCCTCCAACGGTCTGAGGGACAGTGAACTGGTCCCCTGTTTAAAAAGTTTGAGGACCCCTGCTCTGGAGGCTCAGGGGAGGAAGCTGCCCCACGCCCCTCTCCCGGCTTCTGGGGGCTGTGGGCAATCCTAGGGTTCCTGGGCCTGCCGCTGTGTCACCTCAGTCTCTTTCTCCATATCCACGTGGCTTCTTCCCATGGGGCATTTGTGTCCAAACTCCCCCTTCTTTTGTATGGACACCAGTCCCTGGACCAAAACGCACCCTAATCCACTAAGACCTCATCTGAACTTCACTCCATCTGCAAATACTTTATTTCCAAATAATGTCATACATACAGGTTCTAGGTAGACATGAATTTGGGGGGGAACTATTTAACCCAGTGAATACATCATAGGATTATTTGGGGATTAAAAGAGACAATACATATAACATGTTTAGGGAGATGGCTGGCACATATTTTGAGATGTATATGTGTGTGTGTATGTGCATATATATGTATATAATATCACACATTTCCCTCGCAGAAAAGAATGAATGAAACAATTGTTCAGTGCTTCATAATAATATGAATTTTCTCCTTTCAATTAATTCCCAAAGTTACTATCCAATTCCTGCTTCTCATTATCTGATGTTTATATTAGTGCCCTGAGCTTATGTGTCTATCTTCAGCCTTTTCCCCTCTATTTCATTGTAATTTAAAATATGATCATTCAAAACATTCCTAAAACTGAAATCTTATTCTTATAATTCATACTCACAGTGACTACTGTTGAATCATACAGCAGTCAAGGTCATCAGATAGCTACACTTCATTGCTCCAGTCATATCTCTTAATTCCCATTCAAATCATAATAGTAGCTGACGTTTATTACAAATGTAGTAACACAGGACAGATGCCATTCAAAGGTTTTTGCATGCATTTTCTAGCTCATCCTCACAGCTGCACATGGGAGAGGTGCACCTCTTACCTCATTTGCAGGTAGAAAGATGAGGGACACACAGCTCCCAAGCATTAAGGTATGGACCAATCCCTCAACCCAAGTCCAGAGTTAAAACCTTTGATGCTAAACCCTAGATGCTTCTGTTATCATGCTCTCCTAGCAGAAACCTGCTTTTCCTCTGGCTCCATTGCTGCTCTTGAGCTGCATTTCACAGATGGAAAGCCCCTTTCTCTCTTTCTACCAACCTCATAAAACTTCTAAGGGAGCACAGTTTCAGATTCAGATTCATTTCAGTCCACCTCACCCCAATGAATGAACATCCACAGCAATTCCTTTTAAACTGACAGTATATCTTTCCATCTAGGTTCTAAATACTTATAAAACACATATTTTTCTGTTTTTTCAATTAGTTTCATGGTACCTGGTAAAGTTGTGACTATATAGAAGGCAGTTAAAATAATTAACACCTCTCAGGAATATAAATTTCATGAAATATTAAACCATGCATTAACTTAATGCAGAATCCTTCAGAATTTAAATGTATTTAATTTCCAACTTTTTATGATTTTATCTGATTTTGAAATGGGCACCTTTAATTATTTAGCAGCTGTTATCTATTAACTGAAAGCATCATAGTCCAATAAGCATAGCTATGTAAATTCTAATCTGCTCAGGATGGCTAGATTTGGCATATGCATGAGCTGTGCATATTTAGAGGTACACATCTCCGATGTGGAGCTAAAATCTCACCCTGTTCTCTAAAATCCAGAAGTCACCCTTTTGTTCCTGTGGCTGCCCCAGCAAACATGTTATCTGAGCTACATCGTCCTGCATCCTTCCCCTCCTGTGCTAAGATAGAGGAAATAATGAATTCACAGCTTGGCTTCCTGAGGGTGGTATGTTCCCATCCTATTGAGCAGTTAACAAGACAAGACGGTGGTGCTGCTGATAAAGCTGTCATTTCCCTCATTCTGCCCAGGCGTGGTCCCCACCATGGAACATGGAAGATGTAGACAGCACTATATTGTTAATGTCTTTTCACAGGGAATGTTGTTTCCCCGTACATACAGAATGATACTTTATATTTGCTTTACAACCCAAAGTATCTAATATATAAGACATTCATATTGATTAAATCCAATTCTTTCGGGGAGAGTCTACATATATTCCATGTCAAATGCATACTCCTAATTTTGACTTGGAGAAACATTATTCCTTGCCGAGTAGTTAACACACATCACATCAAATTAGGCTCATAAAAATGCCTCTATGGATCCAGGATTGGTTACCTTCTCAGTCGATCTGGCCCTGGTTTCAATTTCTGGGAAGTCAGCTGAGATCCACTTATTGACTGTCACATTTTCTAACTGCCAAATTGTGTAGCTGGTTGCAGGGAGGTTAGGGGGAGAGAATGAAGCTGCATTCAGTACAAAGTCATCACTGCCACTATGTAGACAGTGCCAGCCCAGATGGGTCGCCTTCATAAAGACAGCATTCACTAAATGCTAGTAGTGAAAAATTACAATGAGCTCCTTCTTTATTTACACCCTAGATACTAAAACACAAATTTAAGAAAAAGTTTATTTGATGATCAACTACTTCAGAACTATAACTTCTGAGACAATCTAGTCAATTCAAGGAAAGGGCTGGATTAAGTAATTGCAAACTAAATTAATAGGCAGTATCATTTAATTTTTTATGTATAAAACATTTAAGGTATATATGAAATTTATTCTTTGACCCAAGTCTACACTTTTGGGGGTGGGGTGGATAGAGAAGAAAAATCTCAGTCTTGATGATTTACTTATGAAATTCTAAATGAGATGTCCAATACATCAAGAAGTAGATCATCTAATATATATTGATCATCTATACATTCTAGAGATATTATTAGAGGACTCTGGATAACAAACAGCTGATATTTCCTGTAGATTATTCAGAGGAGGTAAAACTACCAAACTTTACAAATTTGCAACTTAATCAAAGTAACTTCAAGGTTTTTGGCCTAGAGGACCAGAGGAGTGACGGGCACATTAGCTACAACTGGGAATCAAAGCGGAAATTGGGATTTGGGAACAAAATGAAGGTAGATGTCAGGACATGACAAGTTAGAAAGGTAAGGCTATCAGCTGGGTGGAACTGGAGCTCAGGAAAGAGGTGTGGGTAAGAGTTGGGATCATTACAGTGGGTGAAATGGATGCAGTGGCAGAAAATGAGATCTTCTAGCAAGGGCAGAGGGAAAGAGAAGAGAGTTAAGATAAGAGCCCGAGATACGGTCACGAGGAAAGGGAACCCACCAAGGAAACTGGTGCAGGGGTTTCAGAAGTGGGAGCAGAAAACAGAAGTATCCCATTGTTATAATTTGAAATTTCTCTTTTTATCTAAGAGAAAACTTTGAATTCTGTGTTAAAATGGAGGTATAAATGCAGCGTGATTTCCCAGGTCTGTAACTACACTTACAAGTTATTTGTGTGGCTGGGATAAAACAGGCTCCCAGTAAATATTTGGCATCTTAATTAATAAATAACTAATCTTAAAATGCTGGGGGAAAAAAGAAGACAATGATGATGAAGCAGGGAGAGATGGAGCAGGGAAAGATGAGGGAAAACCCCAAAGTACAGATAATACTTCCACTGGCTGTGGACATTCCCTGGACAGTAGGCAGAGCGCTCAACTAGAAAACAGGAAGAAAGAATTTCAAATGGCAATGATGGCAAACCAATTTGTGGGGTTAATGGTTTAGCTAATTGGACCATCATAAATCAGTTTGAGAGACAGTATCATGTTGTGGACAAAGACATGGTCTCTAAACTCAGGAAGCCCTGAGATAGCAATTTCTTCCTTTACAGCTCAGTTTGTTCACCCACAAATGGGGTTTATGTCTGTCTCTTTAACTTGCCCACAAACTCTGCCTGTCTCTGTCTCTCTCTCCCTCCCTCTCTCTTTTCTTTCATGTAGTGTAACTCAAATAGAGTTGAATTAACAGCCCTAAAAGAAAATTTAGACCAAATTTTCCCTTTTAGAGAAAAAAGAGTTGCTGAACACATTTTAGATTGATGCAGTATATTAAAATGACAAATGGCACACTAAAATATCACCAGCTCCCAGGAGAGAACAATAAACCATCAAAGATACTAAATTTATACTGACAAAAACGCAACATATATAAAGTAAAAAAATTCGGAATTACTTTTAAATGACATGCTACAAACCTTAGCATAAATAACATCATAGACATGTTGTCCTTTGAAGTAGTGCATTTGATTCTTTATACTCAGTATGCCAATAAA
Organism: Mirza zaza; assembly: GCA_008750895.1. Taxonomy (NCBI): domain Eukaryota; kingdom Metazoa; phylum Chordata; class Mammalia; order Primates; family Cheirogaleidae; genus Mirza; species Mirza zaza. The sequence continues at coordinate 18,487 of VSMD01007451.1, read as the reverse complement.
AGTGCTTGGAACTAAGAAATAAAATTATTTACACAAATACACAATCTGCAAAGTTTAAACAATAATTTAAATGGAAAGTTTTTTCTTATGGCAATATATTTTACTTTCTCGATTGCATAAACATGTGCATTTGACTATTTTAGCAGCTTAAAGATAAATGAAAATATCACCACTGTGATTAAATGAAAACTTTTCCCTAGATACATTTTTGGAAGAAGTAATACATACTCTAGAGAGGTTATAATGCCTCTAAGATGTTGCTTGCATTTTCAACACAATTAAATTTCTAATGTTGCAAGAAATTCATATTTTTTCTCTAACACAGTGAGATATGTAAGTACTCATGAGGGTGTTTCCAAGGTAGATGAGAGACTCAGTGGAAGTTTTTCTACACACACACACACACACACACACACACACACACATATAAAACCATACGTGGGTCAGCTCCAAGAAGTGAGTAAATATACCCTGTTATGGACTGAATGGTTCTCTTCAAAAGCCATCTGTGGCAGCCCTAACCGAAATGCAAGGGTATTAGGCGGTAGAGCCTTTGGGTGGTAATTAGATTCAGATGAGGTTATGAGGTGACGTCTCCATGATAGGAGTAGCACCCTTATAAAAACCGGAACCTCATGTGAGGACACAGCAAGAAGGTGGCCATTTGCAAGCCAGGCACCTTGATCTTGGACTTTCCAGCCTTCAGAACTGTGATGAATACATGTTGCTTAAGCCACCTAGTCTATGATATCCTGATACAGCAGCTCAAGCAGACACAGACACCCGTTACAGCAAAATATTTTGATTTTTACGTTGCAATAATGTATTTGAAGCTTTAGTAATTGTTAGAAACTCAAACTCTTTTGTTGAGCTCTAGGAGTCATTCAACTACTTCTTCACTGTTTGATGCTAATGCTGACCTTCCTCATTGCTCAGCACCTTTGCTTCCATTAGTAATGGGAACTATTTCCTGAGAGAGATAAAGTTACATAGGTTGCCTTTCTGAGGACAGTTTCTTCCAATGTCTTCAGAATTTTTTTGTGTGTTATTTCTTTCATAAAGAATAAGCTAGATGGTCTGTAGGAAGAGTTTCTTATAGTAGTGCATATGTCACAAGCATGCAAAAAACATTGTGTTTGTGTATATGTGTATGTTTTTGGATGTGGGTGTTCATTTTTTTCGAATTTTTGTTGTTTCTATCACTTTGAATGCCTCAAATTGGTCATTACACCAAGAAAAACATGGGATTTTCCTGTCCGGTCTTATTTTTCCATTGACATTCAAAAACCAAACACACAAAAAGTTTCTTCATAAAAACCCAACTCAAAGTTAGTCATGGATTATTCAAATAAAAAATTACTCTTTGCTCTTTTAGAACTGAAAAATGGAATCTGACTACTTACTTAGACTTTAGTGTCCTTATACCTATAATAGTTATTAGTAATTTGTCATTTTAATATACTGCATCAATCTAAAATGTGTTCAGCAACTCTTTTCTCTCTAAAAAGAGAACGATCTGCTATGCATAATGCACTTATTCATTTAGGACACTTAAAAATAGGTGCTGACAAGTGGCATTTATGGTTACCAAAAGAATTAGGCAAGAAACTTTGAGTCACTATTGGTAAGATTATGTTATATTCTAGTAAATGGTATCTGTGTACATGTGGATTAATTTCTGTGAAGGTGAATTTGTATACTCTAAAAAGTATAAGAAAATTTTATGACAGGATATCAAACAGTTAAGAATATGGACAAAGGAGTGGAGAGACCATGTCAACCCATTTCTGAAACACTTGAATCATATTTGATCCTTCTTTTTAGTTATTATTTTCACATCTATTTTTACAAGTTCTATTATTTTTATAATGCATTTTTCTGGTCCCTTTATTCTCTCATTCATGAACATTCTCCTCTTGCCTTTACTTGCAGTTCCTCTTCTTCATCCTCACTCTTAGCTAAGAGATGTGCTTCAGTTAGTTTTGGAACCAGTAAGAGAATCACACCTCCGATCACATCTCCCATTCCCTAGATTGTAGGTTCTCAACTCTCTCTGTGCACCACGATCTCCGAGGCATCTTTGAAAACTGCCCTGGCCCCACTTCAAATCACCATCTTTATAGGTAGGTCCTAGATATTAGAATTAAAAATAAACTCTCCCTAGATGATCTTGCCATGCAGCCAGGATTGAGAACAACTGCTAGAGATTGTCCTAGCTGAGGCCAAACCTTTCCAAGAGGCACCAGATCTCATCCTGGTGTACATGCTAAAAGACATGCTCCATTGAGTTTCCTGCCTTACCTCAGTGTCACCAGTTTTTCTCTCTCAAATAAATTATTTTTGTCACAATACACACTGGTTGTTATTTCCCATCAATTCAAAAAACACCTCCTAATTTATCTTCCCTCTGCAGCGATCTTCCCATTTATCTCCTCTTTATAGAAATCTCCTTTAAAATGCTTTTTTATATTTTCTTTGTCCATTTGTATTTCCCACTCTGTTTGGAACCCAATGCATGAAGTTTTGCTCCCCAAAGTTCACCAAAACTACTAAGCTCCATACGTCTAACTGCTGTGGTCAATTTCCAGTCATCATCCTGCTGACGGAGCAGCAGCATCCACATAGTAGATCAATCTCTCTTCCTTGAAAGTTTTTCATTACCTAGCTCCCAAGAAAAGTGGCCTACAGTCTCTTCCTTTCCTCCTGGCTGCTCCTTGTGGTTCTACCGCATTTCCCTGAATGCTTCATATTGAAATTCCTCAGGACTCAGTCCTTAGACTTACAGTTTTATCTAATCTTAATTTCCTACATCATTTTATCCACTCTCTGGGCTTTTGATACCATCTGTATGATTATGAGTTTCAGATTTATATATCTAGCCAGCACGCCAGCACCTCTCTTATTCTTAGCTCCTAGAAACATTCCTAATGTAGCTAATGGCATTTCATTCCTCTAGTTGTTCAGGCAAAAAAAAAATATATATATACATATATATATATATATAATCTTCAAATCGCTCAGTCTCTATAGTAGGTAGGATTCGGCCCCCAATATTTATAGTTTGGTGTTATGCCTGGGGATATGCTATAGTATCTGGGCAAAGGGAATGATAGTTACTAGTGAGCTGGCCTTAGATTAGGGAGGTTACTCTGGTGAGCCCAGGGGAATCACATGGGCCCCTAAAAGGAGACGAGGAAGGCAGATGATTCCATCAGAGAGGTGCAAGGATGAAAAAAGAAAAAGGCAAAATGTGCAGCATGAGAACAATCATAGTCCCCGCACTGGATGCATTGTGGCTTACGTTGAAAAAAGGGGAGGGGGCCCAGGTCCGAGGAATATAGGTGGCCACTAGAAGCCGGGAACATCAAGGGCAGTTCTATTGAGACCCTGACTTCATTTCAGTGAGACCCATGCCTGATTTCTGACCTACAGAACTGTAAGATAATATACTTCTGTTGTTTTCAACTAGTAAATTTGTGATAATCTGTTCTATCAGCAATAGAAAATCAATACACTCCCTACAGCCAGTCAATCAGCATTTCCTATCGGCTCTATCCTAAAAATATATGCAAAAATTGACTATTTTTCACCACACCCTTGTTCCATTTTGGTCCACGTTGCCACCATCTCTCGCCTCACTTGCCGCTAGAGCCTCCTAACCAAGTTCTCTGCTTTTGCCCTCGAAATCCTTCAGTCAGTCCAAACACAGCAGCTGGGCTGGTCCTGCTAAGTCCTTCGTGGTATCGGGTCTTTCTGCTGCTCGAAATCCTCCACCAGTGTCAGAGCTCCCCACACAACAAGACAGCCAGAGCCCGAGCGTGGCCACCCAGACTTTCCCCCCCCCCCCCGGCTCCTCCCCTGCTCGTCCCTTGTATGCACTCTGCTCCCCTGTGCATTTGTCTCACTGTCCCTCGGCAGGCTGGCATGCCCCACAGGCATTTGTACCCCGCTGAAATGCTCACTCCCAGATATCTGTGTGCTTAACTCCCTGTGGCCTTCAGGTGGTCTCCTCAGCATTGATCGTTCTCTATCATACCAAGCATTTACCTTATCACTCATGGTCACCCACACCAGACAGCTGGGCATCGGACAGGCAGAGATTTTGTCTGCTTCATTCACAGCTGTCTTTCACATGATAAAGCCCCAGTCAGTATTTGATGAAATAATGCCCTTCTCCCATGGAAGATGATTCTCAGTCAGTTTGTTCTTTCGTTCCTATTCCCGCTGCATCGATCCCACCCCTACTCTCCCTCCTCACATGGCAATTTCATCAGTAGGCTCTTAAATGGTGTGTTCACTTCCAGCTCTCAGTATCAGCCTTTAATCCATCCTATAGATAAACACCCCTGACTGAGCTTCACTAGAAAGCATCTGTAGTACATAAATGCCCTTTTTAATAATAGCTGCCTCTTGGTCTCTGGGTTTATTACTTTACTACTCCAGCCTTCCTTTTAACCCAAACCTAGACGTTATTTTGTACTGCAGATATTTTGCCTAAGAAACTTTATAACTTTCCCATTAAATTTTTGTGTATGCATCAAACCAGTACAGAATTTAAGTTTAAAGACCTGCTTACCAATTTACGTTTGCTGTGACAACTACTCTCTGGTGAGCTGGGACAAGATGGCTTTAATCTCTTTCACTTGACACTGCTGGAAGGAATGAGAGGGGCAGGAAGGAGCAGTGAACCCAGTGGACAGTGAACCCGGCCCTCAGTATGCTTACAGAGTCACAGAGAAGATGGCCATTAAGTGAATAGCTACAAGTGAGAAGAGAATAATAAAATGGGATCTAGGAGTGCTACTGAAAGCTGTCTGGAGATTGTGATACGGCGGCTGAGATTCAGTTCCTTCATAGCTGAAGTAACAGGATTGGACCAGATGATGTCTTAGGTATATCCCAGATCATAGATTCTTTGCTGTCATTGCCATTAAAAAATATATCTATGTCTATATCTATATATCAGAACTTCTCAGAGTAGTCTAGTTTAACTAGCAAGCCCACAAAAAAACCATGAAAAGAACTATTTGAGTCTTCCTGTTATGCATAGCTATTATTGTATATAATGTGCTGTCAGTGGTCTTAGATACAGATCGGTAATCCCTATTTGAAAGGCTTGGAAACATATATGCCACTAAATTATTTTTTTTCCAAATTGCACAGGTTAAAAAATATTAATAGGTCAGGGAAAGTTTTACCATTAAATAAGCTACAAAAAAAAATGGTTTCAGAGTGTTTTAGATTTCAAATTGTGGTTAATAGATTGTGAAGAATGCTTATTTTAGATTGATTCAACCACTGGTTTTAGAGCCAATCAAGATAAATTGATTTATACCTATTTCTTTGAAGCCTTCTCCATGTATGCCAGAGGTGGAATACTTCTCTCACACGAAAACTTGGGAAAGTAGATCATGAAAACATAAAAAGAAAAGTCCATACATAAAAATACATGAAAGGTGAAAAATGTAATAGTCTTGTGAAGACAACGGAAATTTGGATTTGGTATCCTTAGAAAAATGTGATACCACAAGCCAGTTAACTTTAGGGTATAAAAAAATTGACTCTCATCCTGAGAATTTTGGGGGGAAGTGAGTTTACTTCTGTATCTATCTGTATATGAACTAATAATTAATGTATTTTGCAGTCCAGTATCATCAAAAAATTCATTGGTAAAAAATTTTCATTACCAATTTGAACAGACAATTTGAGAGGAAATCACTTGCTTTTCAGATGGGTATTTTTAGAAAAATAAATGCAATAAATTGCATAAATTGCCAAAATTTTATATTATTTTTCATTTTACTAGGAGACAGGACTTTTAATGATGTTTTATGGAATGAGCATTTTTTTTCGTTGAATATTTCAGACAATGAAAAGAAAGCTGCCTCTAATATTTAAAGGGAATTTTATCTCCCATATCCCCATCAAAACACAGCAAGCAATATAAAACATTAGAAACCACACCAGCAAGCATTTTTTCTGTTTTGTCACGTACCTTCTTTGTCATTGTGGTGGATAATTGCATCCTGTATCATGTCAGCAAGGTTAAAGTGAACTTTCTGGTTCTTCCCATGCTTCAGCCTTTTCAAGAATCCTTCTTGCTTCTGAAAAGCCTTTTCTCGTTCATAGTAGGCTTTGATTTGCTCACAGCGCATGCGCTTCACCAGACGCTGCCTTTGGCCTAGAGGAAGGGACTCCAGCAGGCACTGGTCAATTTCCATTTCATGGGATCGAAAAACGTTACATAGCTGAAAGCAACCTGAAAGAAAAGCATGTGAAAGTCAACGGACCTATTATCACAACCAGTATAGTAGCACTACAAAGTATACTTGATTTTATATTACCCATTGCACAAGTCATAAACTCATTCGATTCTCTTTGCATCCAATATAAATACAAAGACATTTGTACAGACTGGGGAGAAACAGAGTTAATGTCTTACTCAATATTTCAAAGTGTTCTATAGATTCAGTGCAATCCCTATTAAAATACCAACATCATTTTGCACAGATTTAGAAAAAATAATTCTATGCTTTGTATGGAACCAGAAGACCCCATATAGCAAAAACAATTTTAGGCAAAAAGAACAAATTGGAAGGCATCAATTTATCAGACTTCAAGCTGTACTTCAAGGCTATAGTAACTAAAACAGCATAGTATTGGCACAAGAAGAGACATAGACCAATGAAAAAGAATTGAGAACCCAGATATAAAACCACCCTCATATATCCATATGATCTTTGACAAAGCAGAAAAAAACATACTCAGGGGAAAAGAATCCTTATTCAATAAATAGTACTGGGAAAATTAGATAGCCACATGTAGAAGACTGAAACAAGATCCACACCTTTCACTTCTCACAAAAATCAACTCATGATGGATAACAGACTTAAACCTAAGGCATGAAACAATAAGAATTCTAGAAGAAAATGTAAAAACTCTTATAGACATTGGCCTAGGGAAAGAATTTATGTAGAAGACCCCAAACGCAAACACAGCAATAACAAAAATAAATAAATGGGACCTGATCAAATTAAAAAGCCTCTGCACAGCCAAGGAAACTATCATGAGATCAAAAAGACAACCTACAGAATGGGAGAAAATATTTGCATGTTATATATCCAATAAAGGGCTAATAACTAGAATCTATATAGAACTCAGGAAAATCAGCAAGAAAAAATCAAACAAGCCTATCAAAAAGTCAACAAAGGACATGAACAGAAACTTTTCAAAAGAAGATAATGGCCAGCAAACATATGAAAAACTGCCAAAGGTCTCTAGTCATCAGGGAAATGCAAATCAAAATCACAATGAGATATCACTTATCTCCAGTGAGAATGGCCTTTATAAAAAAATCCCAAAACAATAAATACTGGCATGGATGCAGAGAGATAGGAACACTCATATATTGCTGGTAGGACTGCAAACTAGTACAACCTCCATGGAAAGAAATATGGAGATACCTCAAAGAGATACAAATAGAACTACCATTGGATCCAGCAATCCCATTACTGGGCGTCTACCCAAAGGAACAAAAGACATTCTGTAGAAAAAACATCTGCACTAGAATGTTTATAACAGCATAATTCACAATTGCAAAGATGTGGAAACAGCCCAAGTGCCCATCAATACACAGGTAGATTAATAAAATGTGGTATATGTATACTATGGAGTTCTACTCAGCCACAAAAAACAATGGTGATCTACCACCTCTTGTATTACCCTGGATAGAGCTGGAGCCCTTTCTACTAAGTGAAGTATCACAAGAATGGAAAAACAAGCACCACATGTACTCGCCATCAAATTGCTATTAACTGACCAATGGTTAAGTGCACATTTAGTAATAACATTCATCGGGTGTCAGGCAGATGGAAGAGCGGGGAGGAGGGGATGGTTACATTCACACCTAATGGGTGTGGGGTGCACCATCTGGGGATGGACATGCTTGAAGCTCTGACTCAGGTGGAGCAAAGGCAATATGTAACCGAAACATTTGTACCCCTGTAATATGCTGAAATAAGAAAGATATTGCATGGTAATAAACCAAATGATAGAATTAGACATAGATACATAGTCTTGCCTAACATAATTACTAACAATTCATCCTTTCCTATTTCTTTAATCCATACCAAAGGCCTATGTGTTTTACCTTTGTGTTAAACTCGTCTGTCTAATTGAATAATGCTAACTAAACTTTACACTAACTTTTGGCAGAAAAACATTGCAAGTTTTTAACAACACCATAATATAATTATTTTTGCCTATCCTGTTGACAAATTATGACTCTGTTAATTTAGTGTAAAAACTGTATATATGCTATCAATTGTTTATACGATGCAGTAGTCATTTTTCACCAATTTATTGTTGAACCCTTTTAGTCATGATCAGTGACATTGATTTCCAAGACCTAGTTATACTTAATTATAAATATGATTAAGTATAAAGAAAAATTGTGATTAAGTATAAAGACTGAGAGATGGCACAGAGATTTTTCTTTTTGCAACTCAAAATCATGAATAGAATTTTGGTTCTGTGGTCTTTGTTTTATTTCTGCAGTGATTAACAAACTGAATTTCCTGTTCTGAAATTGACAACATTCACTTTCTTTCAAGATGCTATTTCTCATTAACACCATTTAAAGCACCTATAATGCAAATACTTACATTTACAAATACTTACACAATACAATATACAAATACAATACAATACAATGTACAAATACTTACATTTACCACCAGGTTAAAATTTTACTATTGCCAGACAATTAATGTTAAAACACCGAAAAATGTAGAATCTGGCTCACAAATACAGATTCAGATGAGTGTTATGTTCTTAAGATATTTATGACATAGGTGCCAAGCAAGTTTAAGTAACTTTTCCTGCACAAAATGTGGTTGATCATACGTCATGACTGGAAAGATTATATACTAAGGGTCTGCTGCATATTTGGATAGGTACCCCATTAAGTATCTACAAAAGTAATGTTATCAGTATCAACTAGCTACATGTAAAATGTCCCCTTTCCAATGACCTAAACACAAATAGACAACAGCACTCCTGAAATAACGGTGAATGCTCTGGAGTACGTTTATTTGATAAAAGGCATGATCACTGCCACAAATCAATTGACCCAGAGAGCTCATTAATAAATAAGAAATGTCTTCCGCCTTCAAATCTGTTTAGGAAACTTTACTGAGTTTGATTTATTGACTTTGATGCTCGTGACACTTTGACTTCTGTGACTTTCCTGGCTTGTCATTAGGTGCCCAGGGAATCATCAGAGTCACAAAAAAACTTAAAAATGTAAAACAACTTGCAGAGTGTCATGCGCTGATTAGCAAGCAGTTGACAGTTGAGGATAATCTAATAAACACAGCAGTCCTCTCATTTTTAACTCTTAAGAAGGGTCTCGTGGTGAAATTTCAATTAACTTTTAAGGAATCTTCTGTGACAGCTCATGATTCATTGAGTAATTTCTCGCAGGCTATCAAAAAGGAGTGCCAAGGGTTGCTTTTAAATTAATTTTCTTATTGCCCCTTATGATTTGGAAAATCAAGTAGTGTGGTTGTGAAATTTCAAATCCATAAATGTATGAAATATTGATTTTCTTGTTAAATAATTTTCCATGCTTTGATTTTAAATAGCCTGCAAATTGATCATTTGATTATCTGAAAATGTATTGGGCACTGCGACTTTTTAAAAAAATCTAATTACAAGTAGATCAGCTATGTTATGTACATATGCATCTATCAATCTATAAGACAACACACTAAAAATAACAGAGTTGTGGAAAACACAGGTTTGAAGCAGTCTACTCGAAACCTATGGAACTTTGTAACCAGAGCACTAAGAATGACAGTAATTAATTAATATCTCAGGTGATGACATGGACATCCCAGGTAGGAGGGTGGTGATGGCTGCAGGAAGAGGCACATGATACTGAGCTGTGCAGGATCAGTGTGCACCTCTCAGACAGGAGTCCTGGGTGCAGGCACACATCTTTAATTGTTGTATAATGGAGTGACAGGGTTTTATCTGGCAGCAACTGAACTGAAGGCTGTACCCTAATAAAGACTGTACTTCTTCACCCACTATTCTTGTATTCTTTGCCTGGAAAAAAACACAAATGAACTAACACAACTTCAATATTGTATGAGACTTCATTCTCACAATCATACACGAGTTAATGGTATTACAAAGACACATGCAGCAAAACAGAGCATATTTTCATTGTTGTGGCAGAAATTGACTAAATCTCTATAAAACCAGTTTTTCCTATTCCTCAACACAATAGTAGACATGATTTTTTAGCTCCCCATGCTTGCAACTACTCCTAGCATGGCCAATTGCAAGCTTCCAATGTGACAGGGAGAGCTGCGCATAATCGGCCCTTGGCAGTCAGTGCGTCACCGCATTGGCTACACAACCTGAGGAGTTCAGCCTTTCACACACCAGAAATATTAATAACACATATTCATGAATGACTTCCAAGGCATGTTTGAAGCAGACAGTATTATGACCCACTTCTCAAGTGTAAATAACTATAAATATAACAGACTTCATCTAAGATGTTTGATTTAATCAAGCTATAGTTTGAGTTACTGTAGGAAGTAGATAAGTAACTCATATACTTTAAAATTTTTAATCATCACCTCATTCACTTATAGAAGGCAATACAAAATGGAAAGACTAGTGAAATTAAAGTCGACTGGGTTTCCACTCTTAGATATATTTCTTATCTGTGACTTTGAGCAAAGATTTTTAAAAAAACATTTTTAAAAGGAGCTAATAAGTCAAGTGGCTGATATATTTAAAAAATGGGAGATAGTTTGTAAAAAGAGTCTGGCACGAAGTAAGTAATCAATGCATTGTTATTGTTATTACAGCAGTAACGTTACCAGGACCTATGTCCCAAGTGCTGCTATGGAGTGTGTGAAGAAAACCCAAGGGAGGGACTCCATTCTACTGACACTCCAAAGCTCTCCCACAGTTTATTTTCTATTTGGTTCTCCAGTGAGCCAGGAGTGTTCCAGATGCAAGACCACGACACTTGCTGGTCCTTTTGCCTGAAATGCTCACCTCCCCAACAGCTGAAGAGGGTGGTCAGCACCCACCCTTCCTCCAGCTTGTCACTCAAAATCCCCTTTTCATAAGACTTTCACAGGACACTTTCTATTTGCAAATGTCCCCTGAAAAATTCTTCCATACCTACTTCTTGCTTTATTTTTCTCCTTAGTATTTATCAGTCTGCAATATACTTCTTTAATGTCAATTGCTACACTTAGATCATACATTGTACTCATACCAATACTAATCTGTTTCCTAAAATATTTATACCATGTATTTTCCTATTTGTCTGTGACCCTCATGAAGGCAGGAAGTTGGGCTGCTTTTTCCACTGCTTATCCTCAGCATCTGGAACAGTAGATATTCAATAGTTTTGTTGTTGTTGCTTTGTGGTTGAATGGCATTGTTGAATGAACCATTAGACTGTTGGTAGGTCCTTTATTAGGATCCAGTACTCAACATATGGCAGATGTATGCTTATTACTTTTGGTTTTACAGGAATGCAAGATGACATTGTGCTCTCATCTAACTTTTCTTTCTTACAGAATTATCTGGCCTGAGGCAACATAATCAAGTGCATACTTGTACTGGATTTCCTTATCTACAGTGTTAGTCTTTTTTTATGGGGAGGGAATCCTATGTATTTGGCATTTTGCAATTCTAGATACAAATTTACTGCCAGAAGTTCCTGCCCAGCAAATGTGCATCCACATATGACTAAACTTGAAAGCCAGCAAACAAAATACAGAAAGGAGAAGGCAAAAATGTATATTTAGAAATAAATATATGACCTCTAGTAAATAAAAAAATAGTTGCCACACACCTTGTTTTGTAGGGCCCTATGCACAATGTCATGACCTGGGAACATTACATTATAGCAAACCAGAAATATAAAGAATAAAATTAAGGGGAAAATGTACTAAAAAAAATGAACTCTTGAAATTATTCTGCTGTACAACTGCCAGAAATGCCTCATTTCAAATGGAATGATAATCTTCATATGGCCATAGTATAATCAGTGTTCAAGATTTTTACACATATCTCTCCGTGATTGCCAGATTAAGAAACCAAAACATTACTAAGAACATAGAATATTTGGTCTTAAGAACATTTATAAAAATTTGCACCCAATTTTCAGGGAACACACTTCTTTTTCAATAATTCATAAATGATTTATGAGATTGACTATGTCTTAAGCCACAAAGCCCAGCAAAACTCAACAAATACTGAAGAACTGAATTTACACAGGCATTTCCTTAACATAATTGAAAATGGATATTAACTACAGAAATGGAATCAGATTTCTCAATATGTTCAGAAACTTACAAAGCCAATTCTAAATAAAGCATGGTTCAAAGACTAAAACATCATAGAAGTAATAAATTTTAGAATTGGCCATTGGAAATAAAATTTGCATCACAATTTTGTGGATGAAACTAAAGCAATTGATAGAAATAAAGCTTTAAATACATATTTGGAAAGAGTACAGTTTTGAAATCAATAAGCAAAATATTTGGTACATAAAGTTAGAAAAGAACGATAAAAGAAGCCCAAACAAAAAAGAAAGAAGAAAATATACAGTAAAATGGGGAGATGAATAAATAGAAATAAAACAAGGAAAGATAAAAATGAAGAAAGACATGAGAAATGGACACTATCTAGAAAAATACAACTTACAAAAAGCGACTCAAGAAGAAATAGAAAATGAATAGATTTTTAATCATTATTTAACTAAATCGGTTATAAAAAATCTATTGACCAGAAGCAAAAACAAAGACTAAACAAACAGCAAAAACAAACAAACCGACCCAGACAATTTTACTAGTCTTTACCTGCATTTTTACCCCATTTTTCCAGAGAATAAAAAAAAGATGAAATTACCTCAAATCATTTTCTGATAGTAGCATAAGCTTGCTACCAAAACCAAATGAGCACATTACAGAAAGAAGAGTTACAGGTCCATCTAATGTATAGATACACATGCAAATAGCCTATATGCATGCGTATTAGCAAAACGAACCCAAATGTATAGTTTTTCAGTGGAAGGAAATGATGGCTTATCTTAAAACATCTAGTAATCTAAGTTACTATTTTATTTCATTTTTTATATCATTTATTTGTTTATTTTTTAAATTTCAGAATATTACAGGGGTACAAATATTTAGGTTACATATATTGCCTTTGCCCCACCCAAGTAGAGCTACAAGCATGCCCATCCCCCAGACAGTGTGTACCGCATCCACTGGGTGTGAATATACCCATCTGCTCCTCCTTCTTCATACCTGCCTGATGCCCAAGGCATGTTATTACTATATGTGCACAGAAGTGTTGATCAATTAGTACCAATTTGATGGTGAGTACATGTGGTGCTTGTTTTTCCATTCTTGTGATACTTCACTTAGTAGAATGGGTTCCAGCTCTATCCAGGATAACACAAGAGGTGCTAGATCACCATTGCTTTTTGTGGCTGAGTAGACTCCATAGTTTACATATACATTTTATTAATTCACTCATGGATTGATGGGCACTAAGTTACCATTTTAAATTCTGTTTAAAATTCAGGAAAAGAAAGTCCTCTATTGCTGCTTCTACCTTGCTTCAAAATGAGGTGTAAGCACAGGGAAAAAAGGAAAATGAATAATGGGCATAAAATGTGGGTAGGAAAAGGAAAAAAATCCATTATCACTGTAAATACTGTTACCTACATAGAAAAACCAACACATCCCATGAATCAGCTATTAGTCCATACTTTCATTGAATACAAATCAAAATACACATAGAAGATTAGCTACATTTTCAAACCTAACAAAAGATATTCCATCTCACTAACATATAGGGAAACTTAAAATAGATGAAAAATGACATTGATTGAGAAAGTTGATAAACGTCATTGCTATTGAAAAGCAAATTGGAAATACACAGTAAAATGTAAGATGTATCTCTTCTTCACCAAGATATGTATCCTAGAAACCTCTTGAAATATATTGCAAATAAAGATAAATGAATGCAAAATAATATAGCATGCAATAAAAAATTTCAGGTAATAAAAATAAACCTTTTAAACAATCCCTTCCCTTATTTTTAGAGGAAAGATGTCTATTTTGCCACCTTCTTCCTTCAATATTTTCTATGTGTGGCATTGGTAGAGAAATAGACACTTAGATCCATAGAACAAAATAGAGAATCCAGAAATAGAGCCCAAATACAGCCAACTGATTTGTGACAAAGGTGCAGAAGCAAGTCAGTGGAGGGAACAGACCTTGCAACAAATGATGCTGGAGCAACAAGGGGAAGGATTTTTTTCATACATGCAAAATTGATATAGATTGCACATACTAATTATGTAAGTTTTCAAAAATAGAAAATAATAAAAGTACAAGAAATAATAAAACATTTGTGAAATAATAAATGTGGACTATTATTTTATATCATATATAAAATTAACTCAAAATGGATTAAAGAGCTAAATATAAGACCTAAAACTACAACCCCCTAAAAGAAAACATAAAGGAAAATCTTCATATGATTATACTTGGCAATGAATCCTTCAATATGACACCAAAAGCACAAATAATAAAAACAAAAATAGACCAATGGGGCTTTGTCAAATGTGAAAACTTTTGTGCATCAAGGGACACAATCTACACAGTGCAAAGGCGACCTACAGAATGGGAGAAAATATTTGCAAATCATACATCCGATAAGTGGTTAATATGCAGAATACACAAATAGCTCTTACAACTCAACAACAAAAATCAAATTTCATGGTTTAAAAATGGGTCAAAGACTTGAACAGACATTTCTACAAAGATGACATACAAATGGCCAACAAGTATATTAAAAGATGCTCAACATCATTAATCATCAGAGACATGCAAGACAAAACCACAATGTGATATCACCTCATACTCACTTGCATGACTACTATCAAAAAAATAGAAAATAAAAATTGTTGGTGACGATAAGGAGAAATCCAAATCCTTGTTCACTGTTGGTGGGATCATAAAATGGTAGCAACCATGGAAAACAGTATGGAGTCTCCTCAAAAACATTAAAAATTGAACTATCATAATATCTGGCAATTCTACTTCTGGATATACATAAAAAAATGAAAACAGTGTCTCAAAGAGATATTTGCACACGCATGTTCCTAGCAGCACTATTCACATTGGCCAAGAGGTGGGAGCACCCTGAGTGTCCGTAGATGAGTGGATAAACAAAATGTTGTCTACACACACAATGGAATATCATTCAGACTTAAAAATGAAGGAATTCCTGTCACATTCGACAACGTGAATGAATGTTGAAGACATTATTTTAAGTGAAATATACCAGTCACTAAAAGATAAATACCATAGCATTCGACATATATGAGGTATCTAAAGTAATCTAACTCTTAGAAAGTAAAACGATGTTTGCCAGGGACTGAGGGAAAAGGGGAGTTGTTGTTTAATGGGTACAGAGCTTCAGATCTGCAAGACAAAACCATTCCGAAGATCTGTTTCACAATAATGTGAATATATCTAATACTCCTGAACTGTACACTTAAAAATGGTCGAGATGGTACATTTTATGTTGTGCTTTTTTTAACCACAATAGAATTTTTTTTAAAAAAAAGTAATGACACAAATAGCTGCATAGCACAGCTTTAAAAACATACATACCTAAATTAAGAATTACACAAAAAATGTGGTAGCAAACTTGTTATTTATATCACTTTATAAAAATATTTGCTATGAATTTTGAGAGCCTGATTGTTGTTCAAGAAAAGAATCTTGCATGCAGATGCAGCACACACGCACACACACACACACATATTGATATTGTGCTCTCGACATCTCTTCTAGCAGAAGTTTTATTCTCAGAATCCATTGTTAGAACAAGCTTCCAGAGATTTCTTACCGCACATACAATGACAATGAAACAAAGGAACAATGAGGATTCTCAAAGACAAGAGTATAATCAATTTCAGCATACTCCCCCAGAGCCTTAAAAAAACTCTCCTCAGGCATTGAAGTATTTAGAAAGTGCTAGATTTTAACATCTTTGTAATCAAGCTGCAGGTCCCTATCCCTTTTCAAAAAGGAAAAAAGTAAGCAAAAGAAATTACATTTGGGCAAAATGTAGATGTTATGCTCTAAACGAAGCAGTTAGATCTACAATACCTCTCTCCCATAATCCTGCATTTAAACACTTCTTTAAAAGATGGAGAAATAAACTATTTACATAAACATGAACAATTTAAATTCCACTCAAGAAAATCAGCAATATTTTTCATCTCATTACTTTAGAGCTATCACTAAGTTTTTTAAAATTATGTATCAAGAATTTATTTCTTGGTTTTCCACCCAATTATTTGGGTATTTTTTTTCTAGTGAGAGAATATCCTAAATGTTTTCTTTTTAAATTAAAATGGAAATAAAACAAATACACATGACATAAAAATCACTGTATAACCTAAACTATCTTTATTTTTGCACACCAATCTATGCTCTTGTATGCTTAATATTTCCCTATGCTTAGTATTTCTTTAATAACAAGTGATTTTCTTTGTGATAAGCAGCTTTCAGTGAATACAGATTTATAGTCATAATTTCTTCCAGGATTTGTTTCAGGATAATAATGTAATAAAAGTGAAGATTTTCACTATGATGTGATATTGCTGGTTCGTTCGCTCAGTGGACACAAATGTCTAGTCAAACCTGTGGCTTATGCTATGAATGCTATGTCTTGTTCCACAAATGGTTCCAAAATCATGTCCATGTGCTAATGCCCCAGCACAAAGACTGACGCAGAGCTCTAAAGGACTGGGTTCCCTTTCAGAGGCAATCCTGCTAAATCCAGATTTTTGCCTTTTGTACCAAGTGCCTGGTGCCAAATCCTCACTCAGCTACTTGCTAGTTGCATGAATTTGGCCAAATTGCATTTCCTCTCTGTGTCCCAAGCCAATTTCAGAGGGAGGACCCAATGATAAAATGCATGTGAAGTATCAGCCAAGGGTCTGGCATGTCCAGTCTTAGCTGTTGTCTCATCAGATACACACCTAAGGAGAACTTCTCTGGAAAAGTCCAGCCCCTTTATAGGGGGTTCAGATCAGAATTGCCTACTGATGGCTGTTAGATGCATGGCACATTGTGGACTCCAAAGACTGTCTTTTCCTGAATGTCCCTACCATTCCCCATTCACCATGCTCCCACTACTGGGTTTCTTCAAGATTTGGAAATGCTAATTGCCCCTCTGTTCATTCCAAGAGAGGATGATACTTTGAAATTAAAACTGTCTCAGGCAAGCTTAAATTCCTGGCCCAAACAGGCTGTATCTTGAGAGAAATTCTCCTTAGATTTATACTCAATAAAATAAATTTAGACCCCCTACCTCAAATATACATTTTTGAACTTTCAAATGTGAATAATCTGCTCTGAATCCACATCTATGTATTTCATCCCTAATCAACATTTTCAGTCCTGGTTGGAAGAAACTCAGCTTACTATTTCTGCCAGACGAGGTATTTAGTAGACAAATTCCCTGGTGCTCAGAACAGGATACTCATCAGCTTCAACAATCTGCTTCTCTCTCCAGAAACATAAGCCCCGCTGGCTCCAGCCATGCAACTTCCTGAATGCCTTTAGTCTGAGTCCTGAAGCAACATTGTAAAATGAACATTGCACATGTCAAATACAAGATCAATGAGTACACGCTTTACCTTAACAATTCCTCTTTAAATTCTTTTCTTTTTAATTCAAAAGCTTGTGTGTGTGTGTGTCTGTGTGTGTGCACATGTGCCAAGGCAACTTCAATTTCATGGTTGTAAGTAGAAATTTTTAAAGATATTTCATCATATTCTTGAGTCTTGGAAAAAATTTTATTTAAAGTATTTTGAGGCCGAGCGTGGTGACACACCCTGTAATCCTATCACTCTGGGAGGTTGAGGAGGACGGATTGCTCAAGATCAGGAGTTCGAAACCAGCCTGAGCAAGAGTGAGACCCCGTCTCTACTATAAATAGAAAGAAATTAATTGGCCAGCTAAAAATACATATAGAAAAAAATAGCCGGGCATGGTGGTACGTGCCCGTAGGCCCAGCTACTTGGGAGGCTGAGGCAGAAGGATTGCTGAAGCCCAGGAGTTTAGGTTGCTGTGAGCTAGGCTGATGCCACAACACTCTAGCCTGGGCAACAGAATGAGACTCTGTCTCAAAAAAAAATAATAATATTTTTTTGATATAAAATATTTTCTATTTGGTATTATTTTGAAATCAAATATTTTCAGCACTAAAATGCCTTGAAACAAAATTGAATTTCACATTTAATATATAATTTTGGCTTTACAGTGTCTATTTTTTTCCATTTGATGATAAATATTCTTAGGGGAAAATAAGATGCTAAAATTTCTATTATCTTTTCTAGGTTATACATATAGAT
>VSMD01007448.1:0-21129 GCA_008750895.1 Mirza zaza | reverse complement strand
AGGCAATGTGAAGACTTTGGGGTTCGTTCCCTTGGGTGGCAGACTTGCTCACAGATTCATGAAATTCATTCTTTCATCCACTTACTAAGAAACATGTTTAGTGCTTCCACCAGGCCAGTGTGTAAGCCACAGTGTAAGTCTCGGCTGCAGTTCCAAAGCAGCAAGTGGTAGAGGAGCGTGGAGACTGAGCACCTTGTCCTGCCCCATTGATTCATGATAGAAAGTCACCATGCAGTGACAGGGAAGGGATTGGGAAAGGGGGTGGATGTGCAGAGAAGCCTTACGAATTCTGAAGGCTAAACCTTCCCCACCACCCCTGGTAAATGGCCCCACCACCTCTGAGGACAGAGAGCTTGTTACTCCCAGTGCTGTTCCATTGTGGGTTATTCAAAGTCGATGGCATTGCGGGAGGGGGCATGTGCTGAAATCGAGGTTTTCAATTCCCATCCCACCTCTGTCTGTCTCAGTGCCCATGGCCTCTCTGAGTCTCAGTGACCTCCCCTGAACACTGGGGAGAAGAATGGGCCTGGCGGGAGGGTGGAGGGAGGCGGGGTATGTGTGCTCGTAGCGTGGAGGCTCCTTTTGTCTTGAGTTAAAATCTGCCTTCCTGCACTGTCCACTCGCTGGTAGATAGGAGAGGAGGAATTGTCTTCTCCTTCCCCACGACAGCCTCTTGGGTCTCTGCAGATGGAGTCCCTTCTCCTTGCCCTCAACCCTTCTGTATCCGAAGTCCCTGATGAGATATTCCAGGCCCTTCCTGAGCGGCCCCAGCTGCGGTGACCCCTCTGACTTCTTCTCTTGCCTCTCGCTGGCTTGTCCCAACCGTCATTATCAGCAGGTGTCACGTGCTCTCCTGCTGTGCATGTGCTGTCCCCTCTGCCTGGAGTACCTTCTGCACCTTCTTGAGCTGGTCAGCCCAGCTGCCACCTCCTCAGGAAAGCCTTCCCTGGCCACCCCCCACTCCTCCACAGAGTCCCTTGTGTCTCTGTCCTGGCACACAGCATGCTCTTGTGTGTCTGTCACTCCCTTCGGACTCTCCAAGTACAGGGCGTGTGTCTTTTTTAGGCACATGCTTGAGTGAACAGCCGGCCTGTGCAATCGAGTTTGAGCCCTACGGGTCTCAAGGTCTTGGGAGCCTGGAGCAGGGGCCATGGTGGGGGCAGCTAAAAGTCACTCTGGGGGCTCCTCTCAGAAGGGAGTGGCTCTTGATCCATTTCTATCTGGACCCTTTTTCACAAGCCCCAGGACAATTTGCTATCCGAAGGTCAGGGCAGCCCCTTGTCCTGACATTTGAATTTTCTTGAAGTGGCGTTTTCCCTCCCTTTACACACTCGGCTTACCCTTCCCTGAGGACCAGTCGCCATTCGCTCTGAGTCACCCACTTCTGGGGTGGCTTTCCCAGCTTGTCCCCCTCAACCTGCCGGGAAGAGCCCCGCGCAGGCCCTGCCTCTCTGGGCCTTGTTTCCTCCTCTGTAAAGCAGAGATGCAGAGCAAGTGTCCCTTCCCTGCAATGCTTGAGATCAGAAGGTTTTGGGTTTTCTCTGGTTTGGGGGTATGTGCCTTTATCAGCACCTATAATCCAAAAATCCGCAGTGCTCCAGTGTGCATTTCCTGTGAGCGTCATGTTGGTGCTGAAAGGTTAATAGTTTCCGATTTTGGAGCATTTGGATTTCAGATCAGGGCTACACACCCTGTAGTCATGTCTGCCCTGGTGGCCTCACGGTCAGCTAAATAGCGCGGAAGATGATATGTGTGCAGGAGAGGCCTTTCTGAGCCGGGTACAGGCTGGTAGTCGAAGCCTTCCATTGAGGAAAGGTGACTCCTCGACTGCAGCGTTTAACCTCTCTGGCCCCTCGTCACCTCGCCTGGAAGGGTCTTCCCGCCAAAAGCACCTGTGACTCGCCTTCTCGGCCCACAGGAGGGGAGCACAAAGAGGACTCGGGCCGGCGTGTGTCAGATGCTCGGCGGGAAAGCGGCTCGGGGCCTCCCACGGACACCCTCCCGCCGGCCGGCCTGCCCTGGCCCCCGGGCAGCGCCGCGCTGGGCAGAGTGGGCAGCAGCGCCCAGGGCCCGCGCTCCGTCTCCGCGCCGGCTCTGCCCGCCTCGGACTTGCCGGGCCTCAGCGAGGGCCTCTCGGACACCTGCGTCCCCCCGCACGCCAGCGGCCGGCTCACGCCCCGCGCCCTGCACAGCTTCCTCACCCCGCCCGCCACGCCGCAGCTGCGCCGGCACGCCAAGCTGAGGCCGCCACGGACGCCCCCGCCGCCCAGCCGCAAGGTCTTCCAGCTGCTGCCCAGCTTCCCCACGCTCACCCGCAGCAAGTCCCACGAGTCCCAGCTGGGGAACCGCATCGACGACGTCGCCCCGGTGAGGTGAGCGTTCCTGCCCGGCAGCTGCCGAGGGCATTGGCGGCCGTTTCCTCGTTGTAAAGGTTTATAAAAGGGACACACGGAATCAACCAATGTAGAAGTGTGTGAAGTAAAAAGTAAAAGGTGCCCCCGTCTCTCAGTCCAGTCCCCAGACTCCCTTGGTAGCTTGGGCTGCATCCGCCTGGATTTTGTTCTGTGCGTACATACGCACGAAATGATGCCATGTATCAGTCAGGGCAGGCTGGGTTATGCCGCAGTAACAAACACCCCCCAAATCTCTGGGTCTTAAAATGACAAAGATCTATTTCTCACTCATGCTACCTGCCCATTGTGGGTCAGCCTTCTGCCTGGACCCACGCTGGCACAATAGCCACTGTCCTGAGTGTGGCTGGCGGCAGGGAGAAAAGTGAATTCTGGGTGTCGTGCCCTGGAAATGGAGTACTCTTTCCTAGATGTTACACTCATAATTCATGGCCCTGCCCAGACAAGGGATTGAGCAGTGCAGTTCTCTCATGTGCCCAGAAGGTGAGAACTGGAACGTTTGGCTAAAACGACCAGTGACTGTCAAATACCATGCACTCTGTCCTGTGACCTGTCCTCTCGACTCACCTTGATATTTCTGAGAGTGTCACGTCAGTACATCTTATGATACCTTACTCTTTTATTTATTTTTTGACTTAAAAGGTTTTCTATCTATGTATTTTGAATAAGTTGAAACAGTCACATCGTCCAAAATGCAATAGTTCTGTGCCTTATATCTTTCTGTCTCTGCAGGGTACACAGTAAAAAGTCTGCCCCTTACCATTTCTACTCAGTCACCCGGTTCCTCTTTCTGAAGTCACCAAGTTACCAGTTTTGTATTATATCTGTAATTATTCAAATAACCTCATTTTTTTTAACTTGTCCATATCATTCCATCATATAGTTTAACTTGTGCCCTGTTGATGGGTACCTAGATCATTGTCTTTTTTTGCTATTATAAAGATTGTCCTTGTTGATATACCCTTGTGGGCAGAATAGAAGACAAGGGGTGTTTTCTTTGGGTGCCTCTTACTTTCTTATACCCCTGTGGGTTGGGGCACCTCCTTGACATGGGCATACACTTTTATGGGGGTTTCACTGGGCCCTGCCTGGTCTGTCTTGGGCCTTGGAGTCACCTTTGATGGGAGGGGCCTGTTCTCCCTGTCCCAGTGCAGGCTGTCTCAGGCCTTCATGACACGGACTCTGGACAGCTCTGATGGCTTTGAGTGTGCCGCCTAAGGAGGAGAAATCCAGGTGTGACCTGCCATGGTCACTGGCCTAAGGGCAGACTGAGTGTCCTGGCTCCTCCCAGCTCCCTGCACCTCTAGGGCCAGTGGCAGCCCCAGGGTGGGCACTGCTCAGGGTATGTCCCTCCCTGACCCTTCTTGCAGGGGCCACATCTCTGCTCAGCAGGCTGTCCCTCCTGCCGTGCTGCCCCACCACCCCCTCTCCAGTGCACTGACCCTTTCTCTGGCTGGACCCTAGGCAGAGCTCTCCCACTCATGAGCCTCAGTTTCCGTCGCTGTGACGTGGGGTGAGCTCTAATCGCCATGCTTGGTGGCTGGCGAGGCTCAGATAAGCTGGTGTCCCAGGGAACGCCTTCTAGCCCCTGCCCTCGAGGAAACACCTCCACGGGATGGCAGGGGTTCCCACGGCCACTGGGCCAGCCTGGCCCCAACCCAGGCCTCAGAGTCCCACGTTCCATCCCCTTGCCTGTCCCTCCCAAGGGTAACGTTCTAGGAACACGCCGAGCCAACATGGTGACATAATCCCCTCTCTCCTTTTTGTCTCCTCCAGGTTTGGTAAGAGTGATTCATTTCCGTCCCCTCTGCCACCCAAGAGTCGTGTTTGTGTTGCTGTCCCCATCGGGGGTGGATTTCTTTGACCCTCTGTTCCCATAGTCCAGAAGCAGAGGTGCTGGTAACCACCTCAGGAAATAGCCCTAAGACAGGTGGCCTTAAAGTGACAGGCTGGCTTCAGTCCAGCTGGTTGCTGCTCTCTGAGAAGCCGGGACCTCAAGAGTGTCATAGTCCATGAGCAGCCCATCTCTGCCTTGCCAGCCCTCAGTGACCTCCAGTGACCTCTCTGGCAGGGACACTTGCCCGCTGGGCTGCCACGTAAAGCAGTGCTTCTGGGAGGGAGATGCCACCCGTCTGGTTTAGTTGGACTTCAGCCATCCTGGAACCCCACCTGACGTCTCAGGACCCTTCTGTCCAGGAGGGGCACTCCTGGAGGCAGGGGTGTGGCTCAGCCCTGAACGAGGCCGGGATGGGTGGGAGGGTGCAGATGCCCCTTAGGGTGGGGAGGAGGATGCCAGGACCCCCTGGTCCCCTCTTCCACCCTCCAGCTCAGGCTGGGAACAGCTTCCTGCATGTCACCCGGCTGTACAGCTTCTATCTCATGAGTCCAAGCAGAGGGAGCAGCCGTGCCTCTGCAGCCTGCTTTTAATGAGTGGAAATGCAGAGATGTCTGGTTTTTGAACAAAATAGCAGCATATGTTCATACTACCCTGAGCTGACAGCAGAGCAACGCAGCTGTGTGTGGGGTCGTGGGGACAGGCAGGGGCACAGTAGGCAGTGGCGATGCTGAAGGTGACTGTAGGCGCCCCAGGAAGGCACAGGGTGAGAAACGAGAGCAGCTACACTTTCTCCAGGACACAGGCGGAAGCTCCCAGGGCCCTTACCGGAGCCTTGGAGGAAAATCCAGGACCTCCGTCCCTAGGACAGCCCATCCCTCCAGTTGCCATAGTAACGCAGGGACCGAGCAGCGAGGCTGATAGGCCTTCAGGCCCAGTATTTCCATCCAGATCCAGGAGAGGCGACACCCGGCACCCGTACCACCTCGCTGCCCCGGCCCCTGCACATCACACATCACAGCTCACTTCCAGAGCTGGGCGGCTGAAGCCTCATTTTCTCATAGTCTGTTTTCTCAGGCTGGCAGCAACCCCTTACAGCCCCTTGTGCTTTGAGGCTTTGGCTGCCGACTGGGTTGGGGTGGGGCCCAGGAGGGACTGGGGGTAAGTCGGCCCCATGCACGTGTGCCAGAGCTGTGGGTGCGACCCCTGCAGGTTCCCGAGCAAGGAGCGGGCAGAGGGCCTTTGGGTGCTGATCACGCTCCCCGTGGCATGGGCGGAGGCAGGAGTACCTGCAGCACGCCCTTCGCCTTCAGGTGGGGTGTGTCGTCCTTGGCCGTACGTGAACCAGCACTTAATGAGCTCCAGCTGTGTGCGGGGCCAGCCCTCAGGGGGCCTTCTGATGTAGCGGACACAGCATGTGTGCCCACAGGTCACTCCAGCACAGGACAGTCTAGAACTGTCTTTCCAGGGAAAAGCCCACAGTGTTCTGCTGGCCAGTGCAGAGGGTCCCCAGGTCCCTGACGCCCATCCATGAGTTCTGGGAGGACACAGCGCTGAGTTTGGGGTGTGAGTTAGACACGTGGGCCACCAGTGAATGGGTGCTCCTCACTGCGTAGCCTGTAATGGCATGAACTCGGGCGACTCCTGTTCCCACGGGGAAGCCCAGGTCAGGAGAGGGGACGTCCACAAAGCCCTCCAGGAAGTCAAGCAGAAGGGGCACCTCAAACCTCGTGGGTCTTGTAGCAGAGAAAGAAGGTTCCTGAGACATCCCCAGAGGCTCAGACTGTATCGCTCGGGTAGGGCTGGACCGGGTGGGAGTGTGGTAAACCTTCCCCTTGTCCTCTACTTGCCAAGATCTGCCAGTGGTAGCTGTTGGAGAAATGTTCTCGAGGTGTTTCAGGCTGGGAAGGTACTAACCACAGACTGTCCATCAACAATCAAGCATCTTCTACCCACTTAACACATACAGTTGACTCCTGAACAAGGGGGTTAGGGGCACTGACCCCCGCCCCCATGCAGTCAAAAATCTGCGTATAACCTTTGACTCCCCCAAAACCTAACTACTGTTGACTGGAAGGCTTGCCCATAGCATAAACATTTGATTAACACGCATTTTATGTTATGTGTGTTATGTATTATTGTATTTTTACAGTAAAGTAAGCTGGAGAAAAGGAAATAATGTTTAGAAAAATCATAAGGAAGCAAAAATCATACTATTCATTAAGTGGCAACAGAGCATGATAAAGGTCTTCATCCTTGTGGTCTTCACGTTTTGTAGGCTGAGGAAGAGGAGGGTTGGTCTTTCATCTCAGGGGTGGCAGAGGCAGAAGAAAATCCACATACCGGTGGACATGTGCAAATTAAACTCATGTCATTCCAGGATCAGCTGTGACAGGCTTAAGCCTTTGCAAGCAGGTGGCCCGTGGGTGTGTTGGTGAGAGAGTGCGAGAGCTGGGGTGTGTGGAAACTGCTCCCCTCACCTTTGCTCTGGCTTCTGCCTCTCAAGCCCGCCTTCCACCTGTGCCAGAAGCCGCACAGGGACGGCAAACCGAGCTGCCTGCAGAGGCCAGGCAGTGACAGCCCCTAGAGGAGGAAGCCATGCCTCTCCACGGGTCTCGCTTGGCCAGCCCCTGTTTTGATAGACGTAGGTTCAGGGACATGTTTTTCTAGCGTGTGATAAATTGCCATCCCCCATCCGGCCTGTGATCTCTGACATCGGAGCCTGCAGGTACAAACTATCCCACACAGGGTTCTGCAGCCTGCCCAACCTGGCTTCCTTCCTCGCAGATCTCCCGCACGGATCCCCACAGATGGTACGAAGGGACATCGGGCTCTCGGTGACACACAGGTAGGTCCGGCAGGCCTGGTGGGGAGGGGCGCGGAGCTGGGCTGGGACCCACTTGGGGCTGGGTGACCCCACCGAGGTGGGGGATATCTGTCCCAGTCACTGTTTCTGTGGACTCCTTGCCTCTGTTCAGCCTGTTTGTCTCCTCACTGGGACTCAGCCCTGCACCCACCTGGAGCCCCTGCGTTGTCACTGGCGGCCACGTGGGCTTGCTGGTCCCTTGTCCGCCCCTCCTTGGGTCTCCTCTTCGCTCTGCTGGGGGACATCACTCTCCTTTCCCAGGAGGAAGCACCCAGCGTGATGTCGTGCATGTCCTACAACTCCGCACCCAGAGTCCCCGCTAGAGTTTGCTGAAAATCCAGATTCCCAGGCCCTATCCCTAAGGCTCTCAGCCTGGCAATCTGGATTTTTTTTTTTTTTTTTTTTGAGATAGAGTCTCACTTTGTTGCCTGGGCTAGAGTGACTTGGCATCAGCCTAACTCACAGCAACCTCAAACTTGTGGGCTCAGGCGATCCTCCTGCCTCAGCCTCCTGTGTAACTGGGACTACAGGCATGCGCCACCATGCTCGGCTAATTTTTTCTCTATATATTTTTAGTTGTCCAACTAATTTCCTTCTATTTTTAGTAGAGACAGGGTCTCGCTCTTGGTCAGGCTGGTCTCGAACTCCTGAGCTCAAGCAATCCTCCCGCCTCGGCCTCCCAGAGTGCTAGGGTTACAGGTGTGAGCCACCACGCCTGGCCTTGGCAATCTGGATTTTAACAAGCTCTGTAGGGTCTTTGATGCTCGTACATATTGGGGAGGGTGGATATGGCCCTGTGTCGGGGACTGTCAGAGGTCTTTGCTCCCGAGGCTGGTGTGTGTTGGCAACAGAAGGTCTGGGTGGCATCTCATCACCGGCAGGTCAGTGCCTTGGGATGCCCGTGCTCTGGCTGTCCCTGTCAAAGGCTGTTGTAAATGCAACAGGGAGTGCTGCAGCGTCGCAACATGCCGGGGCCTTGCGTTTCCCCCAGCGAGCGTGAGCTGCTCTCCAGCTTGTGCGGGAGGCAGGCCTGGAATTCTCACCCCAGAGGGTGACACCCGGGCTCCCAAGGGTTGAGTAACTTGTCTGAGGTCACACTGCCAGTAAGACAGTGCTTGATTGAGCCCTAGAGGTGCCCAGGACCTGTTTGGTGCCTTGTCAGGGCTGGGATGCCTGTTCCCCAGAGCCTCGGGGAGGAGGGTCCAGGGCGCCGGCAGCCACCTAGGAGAGGGCTCTTGGAGCAAAGGTCACAGTGTGTCCCTCGGCCACACCTGAGGTGTCAGGTGCGATCTTCCAAGGGCTGGGAGAGAACTGCCAAGAATAGGACCTTTGATGTTGGGCACCCACTCTTCCCCCTATGAACTGCACACCTGTAGGCAGTAACTGCTCCAAGCCTCAGTTTCCTCCTCTGCAAATGGAATGCTGATACCTTCCAGTCCCATCATGAGCATAAAATGGGATGATGTGCCTGTGAGCTTCACGTGTCCAGCAGTGGCGAGTGCTTGGTATTTAACCTCAGGCTCTAACACCCAGAGGGGCTGGCATTGAGGGCCACCAGGACTAGCAGGTTGCCCCATTTCACAGAGGATCTGGGGCTGAGCTAGCTTGTCCCCAAATGTCTCCCAGGCTGCTTTCCCCTCCACCTGTGGCGGGCAGTTTCAGCCTCCAAGTGTAGCTGCAGCCTTGCCAGGCTGCCCCACGCCTCCCCTCGCTGGGTTCTGGGCTTGAGGAGGTGAGGTCATGGTCACACCATTCTTGGTTTTTACCATGTATGTATTTATGTATGTGTGTGTGTGTTTATGTATTTATTCATTGTTTGTTTGTTTAGAGATGTGGCTCGCTGTGTTGCCCAGGTACCTGCCTCTGCCTAGTCCCGGATCCGACTATCATTTAGACTTATTTTCAAGATCTCTCAGCGGAGATCATCTCAGGCACCCCTCTTGCCCCCCTCACCCCCAATGTTGACATGAGAGGCAATTAACAACCCAAGGAGAGCGCAAGAGAAAGAGAAAGCGTGTTTACTTACACAAACCCGGGTTCCGGGGAGATTGGATTGGGCACTCCAGGCAGGTGGGCATCCTTTGGCACCAGAAGCTCCGATTTTTGTTGGGGGAGGGGGGGACAGTGACGTTCATGGGTCTTTCTACCTTCCAGGCACTACACATGTGCACAGCATGTGTGTGACTGTCCCCAGATCCCTGTATGGGTGACAGCCCTGTTACAGGGGCTCTGAGGCATCCTGCAGCCTGCAGCAGGCTTGCTATGAGCCCGTAGCCGGTACACTTGCTCCTGCTCAAGGCTTCCTTTGGCCTCTGCTGCAGAGAAGCTCTGTAACTCTGAGTTCAGAGACCTGGGCACCAGCCCTGCCGCACAGCGTCCCACCTGTGTGACCTCAGGAACGTCACCTAAGCTCTCAGAGCTACTTCCCTTGCCTGTGTGCTAAGATCCTGGACCTACCAGACTCCCGGGGCGGTTACAAGAATCAAGCGTCTGTGGATGCATTACCAGTTACTCCCCCGATGTTGTTGGTGTTCATTCTGTTGCTACTGTGATATACTATGCTTTAAACAAATGTATTCCTCAAAAAATATGGGCTCTTTCTGCTCTTAGGCCTGCCAATCCTGTGGGCACACTCAACCCCCATCACTCCTTCCGCTCTATCTTTTGTGGTTTTTTATTTTTTTAATTTTGAATTGAAAATACGTGCATATATTCAAAATTCAAAGAGTATCAAAGGGTATATAGAGAGAGAAATGTCCCCTCTTGTTCCTGTCCCCAGCTCTGTAGCTCCTCCTGTAGGCAGGATTTAGTAGTTTCTTATGTATTTTTTTAGAGATGTTTTATACAAATAATGTGTATATGTTCGTTCTCCTTTTATTCTACGTGAATGCTACATATATTATACACACACTGTTCTATACTTAGCTTTTTATAAAAATTGAGGTATCTATATGGACCAAAATGCACAAATGAATTTTTATATACATACATGCATCATGCACACATCTAGAAGATTTAGAACATTCTGGCACCCCAGAAAGTTTACCTTTGGCACTTCCTAGTTGGTAGTGCTACTACCATCAAGTGGTTACTAGTCACTTTTGTCATCATAGATTAGTTTTTCCTAGCCAGGCGCGGTGGCTCACGCCTGTAATCCTAGCACTCTCGGAGGCCAAGGCGGGCGGATTGCTAGAGGTCAGAAGTTCGAAACCAGCCTGAGTGAGACCCCATCTCTACTATAAATAGAAAGAAATTAATTGGCCAACTAATATATAGAGAAAAAATTAGCCGGGCATGGTGGCTCATGCCTGTAGTCCCAGCTACTCGGGGGCTGAGGCAGGAGGATCGCTTGAGCCCAGGAGTTCGAGGTTGCTGTGAGCTAGGCTGACACCACAGCACTCTAGCCTGGGCAACAAAGCGAGACTCTGTCTCAAAAAAAAAAAAAAAAAGATTAGTTTTTCTTGTATATAAATGGGATATTATACTGTACCTTTCTTTAATTGACGGTGTGATTTGGAGATTATTCCACACTTGCACAAAAGGAGTGTCCTTATTTGCTGGCTGTGAGGTGTTCCATTGTATGAATGAACCATGCTTTAGTTTGCGCCCTAATGATGAACATGTAGGTTATTTCCAGTCTTTTATGGCTACAAACCTGCTGCAGATGTACCTTGTCCATATGTCTTTTGACACCTGTTAGAGTATCTGTTGGAAAAGTTCCTAAGACTGGAATTGCTGGGTCAAAGGGTATGCACACTTGTAATTTTGATTGCCATTGCCAAATTTGGTATCAGTGACCAGGTGAACTTTAGGATATTGATAGTGATGGCTTTGTGGCTGGGAAATCTACATGCCTGGGGGGAAGCAGTGACCCCCGGGTGTCCTGCCCTTCCTGGGAGAGGCCTCCTGAGGCTCTGGGATGGAGCAGGGCTCCGAGTTTCCCCGGAGCTGTGTGGGAACCCCTCTGTGGCCGGGCCCTGGGTTCCTGGTCTCCCATGTGAGCATGTGTATATGTCCACCCCCTGCAGGTTCTCCACGAAGTCCTGGCTGTCGCAAGTCTGCCACGTGTGCCAGAAAAGCATGATGTTTGGAGTGAAGTGCAAGCATTGCAGGTGATGGGCGGAAGATGGGGTGCAGGAGCAAACACTTTCAGTTTAATAAATCAGAGTTAAGAGGAATTCTCCTAAACCTACTACTATTCATAATCCCACTCAGCACACTAGGGAGTGATCAGGACTCTCCAGGGAGATTAAGCAAGGTGTTCCTGGAAGAAGGGAATATTTGAGGTGGGTTTTGAAGGATGAATAGAAGTTTATAAGGTAGACCAAGGGGGAAAGAGAATTCCAGGCCAAGGGAGCATCATGGGAGCATCATGTACAAAGGCAGGGAGGAATTTGAGGACTGTTGTGGGAACTGTAAGGAGTTCTGAAGTTTACCCTTACATTTTAGCTGGGACATGGGGATAGACCTTGGTAAAAACAGAGCTCTGGCTTGTAGAAGGAGAGCGCAAGAGAGTGTGGATTTTATACAAATCAAACTTATTTTCTCATACCATTGTGGTTTCTGCGGGGAAAGAAGGGCGAGGACAGGGAACAGTGTGGGCTGAGCAGAGTCCGTCCTCTGCCGTCTGGCTGCCCTCACAAACAGTGGCTGTAGAGTCTTGGTTCCTGGCCTACTTTGCCCCTGCATTACTGTGTGACCTGGGGCAAGGTCCTTGCCCTTTCTGGGCCTCATGTCTTATTTATACACCTGAGAAGATGATTCCACTAAAGTTGCCCTGAGAGCCTGAGCTAGAACGTGTTCATACGCTGGGGCTCCGGGCAGACTCCAGGTGCTGGGTCTTCTGCGTATCACCCTGACAGATCTTGTTTTCCTGACAGCTCTGCTGCCCTCCAGTGAGATGCTGGAGTTTTCTCTCCAGTCTAACTCTCCTATGGTTCCAGGCCACTTAGCTTTAAATGAAGGACCGCCAGCTCTCATTCAACTCTGGCTTTCTCGGGGAGAGCACAGGATGCCCTCTGGGCCCACGCTGGCCTGCTCGCAGGTGGGGTGGGCAGGGCACCAGCTGTCAGCCTGTTGTATCAGCGAGATTCACAGCAGTGGACAGGCCAAAACAAGAACCCGGCTCTGTCCACTCCTGACCCTCAGACTTCATAGCCCAGTGCTTGACCGTGGCAGGAGGGGCTGCCTCTGGACCCCTGGGAGCCTTCGGGATGCCAACATTCACCTTCTGACTCTTTTTTATGAGTTCAGCTTTGTCTTGAGCCTTCTGAATGTAGGTAGAGGGTCCCTTTTTCTTAGAAAGGGAAGATAGGTATGTGACCTGTGACAAGTTAGATAGACATGATAAAACCTGCTGTGCTGCGAGGACTGGGTAGACGACAGCAGCACATGACTGGTACTCAACAGGGCGTGGCTGCTGTCACTCTCGATGGCAGCCACCTGCCCAGGCTATGCCCCGGCGTGGCCCCCGCACCCTGACCTTGCCCTCCTTCACCAGGTTGAAGTGTCACAACAAGTGTACAAAAGAAGCCCCCGCCTGCAGAATATCCTTCCTTCCACGTGAGTTCTCTGCGCTCCCTCTCCTCTGCCTTCTGGATCTGGGGGTGAGCTTCCTTTAGCTTGGTCTGCTCCCTGCTGACGGGTCCCCCCCTGTTCAAACAGTAACGAGGCTTCGGAGGACGGAATCAGTCCCATCGGACATCAACAACCCGGTGGACAGAGCGGCCGAGCCCCATTTCGGAACCCTCCCCAAAGCGCTGACAAAGAAGGTACGCCGGGCAGTGCCAGGAGAACTGCCGCCACCACCCCCAGAATTCCTTTCTGTAAAGCACCCCTGGCGGGGAGGCTCGGTGGGGAAGTAGGGCATGGCACCACGAGCCAGGAGGGTGGCCCCAGGAGCGTATCTTTGCCATCTAGGAGACTTCATGGTTCCACCCAAAGTGTTGTGGTGTAGCTGTGATGCCCGCGTGCAAATTCTGTGCCAGGAGCTTCCTCCATTGCCATTTCATTTGACCCCTCACAGTAGCTCCAAAGGGCACAGACTCATCTATTTTACAGTGAGACACTGAGCCCAGGCCCCCCCAGAGCAAGAAGCAAACCCGGAGCAGTAGCCTCGGCGGTTGCCGGACCCCAAAACCTGGGCCCTTTGTCGCAGTGTGGCACACACGCCTGCAGTTGTGCAGTAAAGCAGTTGCGTGGCTGCACTGAGCAAGGCGCTGTCGCCCTTACTGGTTCACACCCCGAAGTGGGTTTCTTTGCATAGCCTGGGGCCGGGCTCCTCTGCTGGTGCAGACAGGCGTCCTCTGCGTTAGACAGACTCTGGAAGGCCTTTGTCCCCGAGACGCTCTGCAGATCCGTCTTGGGCCCCTATGCCCAGGTGTTCCTGGTGTCTGCGAGGCGCCGGTTTCGATGGCTTCTGACAGCCGCCGCCGACCTGGCGACCACGCAGCAGGCAGCTTCCTCCCAGGCTGTGGCTGCAGCTGTGTATTTTTAAGTGTGTCCTGTCTCAGCCCCAGACCAGGGTGTAGCATGTGCCTCCCCGATGTGGAGTGTGACACTACTGCTGCTTGGCTGTGACCGGCCTTCAGTGGCCCAGGCCAGCCTCAGTGGAGGTGTGAGCTGAGAGAAGAGAGAGGCGGGTGGGCGGTGTGGCCCATTAACTCAGGGGCTGCTCCAGGAGCGTCCAGGGCCACCTCTTACTGTCAGATAAGGCCATCTCTGCTAAATCTGACCTCTCTCATGGGCCTGCTTCTGTCCTTTCTCCTGCCTCTGCCTGTCTTGTGTTTTCCCTCTGATGGTGGCTTCCCAGCAGGAATGGTGAGACCGAGTGGATAGATGTTGGGATCCTGTCTTAGTCCATTTGGGCTGCTATAACCAAATGCCACAGCCTGGGTTCTGGAGGTTCTGGAGGCTGGGAAGTCCAAGATCAAGGCACTGGCAGACCTGATGTCTGGGAAGGCCCCATTTCCTCGTAGACCGTGCCTTCTTCCTGTGTCCTTATACCGTGGAAGGGTCCAACAAGTACCCCCAGGCCTCTTTTATAAGGCCACCACTCCTGTTCATGAGGGCTTCACCCTCATGACCTGGTCACCTCCCAAAGGCCCCACCTCCCAATACCATCACCTTGGGGGTTAGGATTTCAGCATAGGGACTTTGGGGGACACAGTTGTTCAGACCATATCGTATCACAGCCCTGGGTTTGAGTCCAACTAGTCCCCTTTCTTGCTTCTGTGACCTTAAGTGAACTACTTGACCTCTCTGAGCCTCGATAACAATGCTTCATTCCTAGGATGTCTTGAGTGCAATGAGAGAAAGTTCATGAACTCAGGTGCAGGGGGAGGTACCATCCCATCAACCAGTATTTGTTTCCCAGCCTGTCACAGACAGGAGTAATTCCCTAGTGGGGACGCCAGCACCAACATCGTCCCCATCCTGCCCTGGCGCGTTCACTCCCACACCTCCACCCTGCTGGGCACCGCTCCTCGGCTCTGCTCTCGGCTCGGGACTCTCAGTCCCGCCTGCTGCACGCACCTGCTCGGCCCCTGAGCCGACGGAGCCCTGGGGTGTGAGCGAGCAGAGCAAGGGCTCGGTGGGCCCAGCCCCCTTCTTAGCTTGGCACCACGTCGTGTCAGCTGTCCCTGGAGTTCACTGCCACCCAGAGCCTTCAGGGCCCTCGGAAGAGTCACCTGTGGAACTTGGCGGTTAACCCAACTTGGCCCCAATGCTTTTGACCAAGAAATTCCTCTTCCACCCCCTGAGGACCTGATTTTTGGTCTGGGGGACACCCGTCATATCTGGGGTCCTGTCTAACATGGAACCCCGCAGTCCTCTGTCTGGTTGTAGCCTAGGCCCAAACCACTGGGTGCTCCTAGCTAGCAGGTCTGCAGAAGAGTGGCGTGAGCATTTATTAGTCACCTACTGTGTACCACACACTCACCTTTGTTAAGCTGCTAATACAGCAACCCTCTGGCATAGGTGTGGATGTCTTCATTTTGTGGTTGAGGAAATGGGAGCTCAGAGAGGTGAAGGAAGTTGCCCAGAGTCACCCAGCTCAGAGGTGACAGAGCTGGGTGAGAGAACTGCAGTTAATCTGCCTCCAGGCCCACTGCTGTGTCTGCCGAGAAGTTTGAGCTTGGGCCTCCCCGACTCGAGTGCGGCACCCCATCCCCAGGGCGCTCTGTGTCCTCTCCCAGGTGCTTGCTCTTGGCTGGGAGATGCTGCTGCTATTCTCGGAGTCTCCTCTGTGCTGTGGCCCGGGGAGCCCTGGCCAGAAGGAAGCCCGGAACCGGGATCCAGCCAGGCCTGTCCCCCATGACCGCGGGCAAAGCCCCTTGCCTCCCCAGGCCCTGAGCCCTGGGGCTCCTGAGCTCTGGCGTGGGGCTGGCGTGGTGCCTGGTATGGGGAGAGCTGATGCTAGAATCATCAAGTTGCAAACCGTCTTCATGGTTTCTGCCTTAACCGGGTACCTCCTGGGTTAATGTTTACATGTAAGAATTCGTTTTTATGTAATCATCACTGTCATGATTGGAAAATCCACCATCTCCAAAGAGAGAAGATAATCATTAAAATCAATACAGTTTAAACCAAAAGTTACTAAATTCCACCGAGATACCATGCTTGCTTACAGCTCGGAGCCTGATGCCCTCTCTCTTCGTTAAATTGCCTGGCCGGTGTGGGGAGGCCTTCAGGACACAGCAGCAGGGACTGAGACCTTCGTGCAGGACAAGGGAGAAAAGTACACTCTTCCTTCACGTCTCAGTGTCTCCATGGTGTGTCCAAGGGCCTCCTAAAGTCTCCTCATGGGCCACCAGACATGCATGAATCCTCTGGCAGCCTCTGACTGGCGTGATCTACTAGTAGAGGGACTGCACTTGCTTTGCGTGGGAAAGGGACGACATTATCATTTAAGTTGGGACAGCAGGAGCGAACCAGGTTTGTCCCGACAAACCAACTCTTGCAGTTATCTTCTAGAAAGTTTATTCCAGCTCCAGAATTTTTCACCCCTCCACAGTGGCAGACAGCACCAGCCCACACTGGCTTTGCAGCTTAACGTGGGTTCCTAGAGTTCCTGGTGCCTTTGAGACAACAAGGTCTGCAAAGACAGGGCCATTTGCATCTGGCTTGTCGTAGTCTCCTTACTTCCAGCGGGGCACCTGGCGAGAGCAGGCGTTATTCGTAAACACGAGTTAATGGCTGAATTCACTTTATTATATAAAACCCTACTATTTGTCTCGCTCAGAGGCAGGCACTGGCCTCACAGCACACGCAGTGTGGTGGGAATGATGTCCGTCAAGAAAAAGTGCCCCGTTGGAAAATCACTGGGAGCTATGGGAGGCTAAAGAGGAGGAGCATGGTCCCGGCTGGGGTTCAGGGAAGGCTTCTGGGGGGGAAGTGTGCTTGGGCTGAACAAAGATGAGTGGGAGTCCTCTAGCGGATGGGCATTGAGGCGAGGGTCTCTGTGTGTGCCCCTCCCTCAAATACTAGACCCATACAACGGCAGCTGAAGGGCAAGACCCTGAGGATCCCCCGGGCTGACCTCTCCCTTTTCAGCGGGGAAGGGAGGGTGCTGACACGGGGCAGGCAGCCTGGGTCAGGTGGTGACAGCCCTGCCCACTCTAGCGTCTCTGGTCCTGCAGGAGCACCCTCCGGCCATGAACCACCTGGACTCCAGCAGCAACCCATCCTCCACTACCTCCTCCACGCCTTCCTCGCCAGCACCCTTCCCGACATCGTCCAACCCCTCCAGTGCCACCACGCCGCCCAACCCCTCGCCTGGCCAGCGGGACAGCAGGTTCAACTTCCCAGGTACCACATCTCGGCTTTTCTGGGTTCTCAGGGGAGCCATCAGATGCCCCTTCTCAGCAGAGCCTGGCAGGTCCAAGGTCAAACACCACTACCACAAAGAGCTGATGTTTATGGAGCACTTGCCGAGCACCTCAAGCACGGCAGCTCTGAGGGTGATGCTGTCGTCGTACCCATTTTGCAGACAGGAACACTGAGGTTCAGAGAGCAGGAGTGGCTTGCCCTGCATTGTATCGCTCAGAAGTAGCACAGCAAGGACCAAACCTGAGACCATATGACGTAACATAAGCCCCACGCTGCCCTCCCGTGCGCAGGTGGCTCCTCCAGGGCGTGGCTCGCTCACTCGGGGCGGGCATCTGAGCTCCCAGGAGGCGTGGCAGGCAGCACAGTGAGCCGGGAGGTCTAGCACAGGGGACCCGGGGCCCTGCTGCCTACCTGCTCTGTGATCTGGGTAAGCTACTTCAAGGAGACCCTTGGTTCATTTTCCATAAAACAAGGAGCCCATGCGAAGCTGGGCTTAGGTCGTCCCTGGGGTGTGGCTAAGGACGCTGCGTTGTCCCACGGAAGAGCAGAGCAGGAGGCTGACTGCAGCTCCCCCCTCAGCCCCGCTGCCCAGGGCTCCGTGGGGAGAGGTCAGGACCCCAGCCCCTCCCGGCCAGGCCCGGCGGGGCCGCCTCTCCCAGGAGCAGAGCCAAGCCCACTTGCCCCTTTTGGGGCTCAGGTGCCGCTGTGGCCTCCCCAGCAGCTCCTCGAGGCCGGACTCAGCCCTCAGCCTTCTGCAGTTTGCAGGCCTGGAGGAAGGACGGCAGTGACGCTCAGCTCTGGGCCGCCACAGGCTGTCCCCAGCCCGTGGAGTCCAGGTCAGGCCCCTGTCACTGCCCCTGGGACTCCAGGCCCTGGAGGAC
The DNA here is from genome assembly GCA_008750895.1 of Mirza zaza. Lineage (NCBI taxonomy): Eukaryota > Metazoa > Chordata > Mammalia > Primates > Cheirogaleidae > Mirza > Mirza zaza. The sequence continues at coordinate 3,309 of VSMD01007448.1, read as the reverse complement.
AGAGATGTGGCTCTAACCATGCCAGGGGAGCACAGCTGGGGTCACACACAGCCAGCAGGAGGCCAGGCCTCGGGGTCGCCTCACCAGGGTTCTGGGGGGACTGCTCTTTGGGGTGGTGGGACACCAGGTTTTGTAGGAATCTTTTCTTCTCTTGTGCCTGTCCCTTCACCTCCATATGCACGTGGCTGGGAATCCTGTGACATTAACACCTGTCTTGAGCACAGCCCTCCCCTCCCGCAGGTGAGCGATGGCCCATTTGATTAACCTGCGCTCCCATTCTGCTCTGTCCTTGTTACGCTCCGAAACTGCTTTTGTTAACCTCCTACTTTGGGTTTTTCTAAAAGGAAGGGCCTGTTTGAAAAACAACAGCCACAGAAAAGGGCCTTTTTGTGATGTCAGCCAGACCTTCTCTGCTTTCCCCGATGTCCCTGGACTGGGCCCTCACTGTCCCCTGTACAGAGGCCTCCCCCTCTCCAAGATCATATCTCTCTGGCCCTGGCAGCACTAATTGGGCCAAGCCCTCAGGGCTGGGCTGCCCGGTAGCCGATCTGGGAAGGAATTCCTCCTGTCGTCCGCTGCTCTGTGCCGCATGCACAGCAGCATGGCACTTGGTCTTCAGGGTTAAACCTGGGGAAAGGTTACAGTCACACAGCACTTCCTAAGGGGGTTGGTTACCTGCTGAGAAATGCGCTGTGAGGCAGTTTCCTCGTGTGGGCGTCCTGCATACTCACAAGAACGTAGAGATGGCGGAGCCCACTGCACACCTAGGCTACATGGCACAGCAGGCACAAACCTGCACAGCAGGCGACTGTCCTGAATGCTGTAGGCAACTGTAACACACTGGCGTTTGTGTATCTAAACATAGAAGAGGGCTGGGTGCCGTGGCTCACGCCTGTAATCCTAGCACTCTGGGAGGCCAAGGTGGGAGGATCGCTCAAGGTCAGGAGTTCGAAACCAGCCTAAGCAAGAGTGAGACCCTGTCTCTACTAAAAATAGAAAGAAATAATTGGCCAACTAAAAATATATATAGGAAAAATTAGCCAGGCATGGTGGGGCATGCCACGCAGTAATCCCAGCTACTCGGGAGGCTGAGGCAGGAGGATCGCTTGAGCCCAGGAGATTGAGGTTGCTGTGAGCTAGGCTGATGCCACGGCACTCTAGCCCAGGCAACAGAGTGAGGCTCTGTCTCAAAAAAAAAAAAAACATAGAAGAGGTATAGTAAAAATATTGTATAAAAGATTAAAAATGGTACACCTGGCCAGGTGTGGTGGCTCACGCCTGTAATCCTAGCACTCTGGGAGGCCAAGGCGGGCGGATTGCTCAAGGTCAGGAGTTCAAAACCAGCCTGAGAGAGACCCTGTCTCTACTAAAAAGAGAAAGAAATTAATTGACCAACTAAAAATATATATAGAAAAAATTAGCCTGGCACGGTGGCTCATGCCTGCAGTCCCAGCTACTCGGGAGGCTGAGGCAGGAGGATCGCTTGAGCCCAGGAGTTTGAGGTTGCTGTGAGCTAGGCTGATGCCACGGCACTCACTCTAGCCTGGACAACAAAGTGAGACTCTGTCTCAAAAAAAAAAAAATGATACACCTATACAGGGAGCCTACCATGCAGCTTACAGGCCTGTAACTTGCTCTGAGTGAGTGAGTGAGTGACTCGGGATTAAATGCGAAGGCCTAGGGCATTCCTGTGCACTACTGCAGACTTTGCACACACTGCACACGTAGGGAGCACTAAATTTATTTTTAGAAATTTTCTTTCTTCAATAATAAATTAACCTTAGCTCACTGTAACTTTTTGACTTTATAAACTTTTTAATTTTTTTTTACTTTGAGTCTTTTGTAATAACACTTAGCTTAAACACATTTTACAGCTGCACAAAAATATTTTTTCTTTATATCCTTTTTCTATAAGCTGTTTTTATTTTTAAAATTTTTAATTTTTTTTTTTTTTTTACTTTTTAATCTTTTTTGTTAAAAACTAAGACACAAATGCACACATTAGCATAGAGCTGTGCAGGGTCACGATCATCAGTGCCACTGTCTTCCACCTCCACATCTTGTCCCACGGGAAGGGGCAGTAACATTTGTGGAGCTGTCATCTCCTGTGATAACAGTGCCTTCTTCTGGAACACCTCTTGAAGGACCTGCCTGAGGCTGTTTTTACAGCCTACTTTCATTTTTATTATAAACAGGAGAACACTCTAATGATAAAAGGTATAGTAAATATACAACCCAGTAACGTAGTCATTTATTATCATCATTGGGTGTTATGTTCTGCACATGATTGTGTGTGCTATACTTTGATACAACTGGCAGTGTAGTAGGATCGTTTACACCGGCATTATCACAAGCACATGGGTAATAATACTCCATGACAACAGTTACAATGTCACTAGGTGACAGGAAGTTTTCTGGTCCGTTACAATCTTACGGGGCCACCATCAGACATGTGGCCTGTTGTTGACTGAAACGTCATTATGCGGTGCACGACTGTATGTGTAGCTTGCATTTTACAACTCAAGAGGGTAACTGACTTGCCAAGGTCCCAGAGCCTAGTAAGTGGCAGAGTTGAGACTAAAACATGCTGTGTCAGATTCCAGAAGTCCAGTGTGTGCCTTTCGGTTCCCCTTAAGAGAGGAAAAAAAATCTTGTGTTGGGGGTGAAGGTGGGGGCCTGTCTTCTGCACACGACACTGTTACACTTTGTCATAGTCACTGTTTTCTCCCACATCGTACGTTGCCCTCCTGGGCTCCAGTGCATGTCGCAGAGCATGGCACTGGCCGGGCAGCAGGGTGGCCGCTGAGACCAGGTCTCGGAACCGCCAGGCCCCTTTACTCCTGGAGGCTCCTGCCGGGGCCCGTTTCCCCCCAGCTCTTTCCGTCCTTCCTGCATGGCTCAGCCTGCCCCTGCCAGGCCCACCTGGGGCAGGGCTGTCCCAGCCCAGTAACAAGTCCCTATCTCCCGAGCTGACGCCTGCGTTCCCTCCGCCCTTGCTGAGTTTGCCGTTCTGTGTGTGTGACTCACTTCCTCTTCTGTTTAAAGCTGCCTCCTTCATTCATCATAGACAGCAGTTTATCTTTCCAGGTGAGTCCTTTGCATGGTTCCACTAACTGCCTCTTGCCGCAACCCTTCTGTCCAGCCCACCTGGGTGCCCTCTCCCTGGGTGCCTCTGGAGGTATTTGAGTCTCCCTCCACCTGTTTTGAGAGCTGACTGCCCATTGAGGATCAGAAGGGGACAGGGCAAGTGTCCTGGAGGTGGGTTCCTTCCATGAGCAGTCCTGGCTGGGAGGGACCCTGGAATCCATC